>CM055278.1:71274830-71453185 GCA_029237695.1 Conchocele bisecta
ATTGGTTATAATCAATTTGCGATTTAGACTGGTGCTAGGTGAGTTATTGGTTCTCACAGGTGATTTCACAGCGATGTGCTACGGCCATGAAATTTTTTCATTTTTTCCCACCCGCCCACCGTAGCCCCATGATTTGAGTATTATGTTAAATATAGATTAGTCTATATTTTTGATTGATGGTAATTGTTTGTTCCATCTTGTTATTGTACTCTTTATAGGTACTTCTGTGATGCATGATCAAGATTGTACGGTAGGAGAAGTTCCTTATTTATTTAGTCAATGACTTGATAGTAGGCGGATGGAGAAATTTTATTTCTCATTATTTTGTTATGCCTATGGTAATTGTTCAGTACTTGTGTTTGTAATTCCAGCTGTTATATTTACATCGCTTGTCTGAAATCTATTACTCATTACACCTTAATTTAAGGGAACCTGTTTCTTGTCATATTTTCAATTCCATATTGACGTTAACGGTAATTAACATGTATTTTCATTTGTCCGATAAACTGATTGTCCGGATAATTGGTATGACCCCTGTATGCTGAATTAAATTCCGCATAGCAGCAGTTTCGAACAAACAATTAGTGGAAGTAATAACTTAAATGTATTACCTTTCTACTTGTGTATCAGTCAGGTGTCTGTCGTTGGGAATATCTGGGTAAAGGCTTGTAGTATTCTGCAATCGCGAACTTGAACTATTTTCAGCTCCCGCTTGCTTGTTGACGAGCACTGGGAACCAGTACAACTTCACGCCAAACGCAGGGAATCAGTCGCACAGTCGAAATAAACCGTGATTTTGACGTCCTCTTTAGAGCATTTTTTATAAATGTAAATATTCTTTTAATTATTATTGTGCGTGTTTAGGAAATATAAGTGAATTTAAACATCTTGGCAACATTATCAGGCGCGGATCCAGGATTTCGGGTTGGCAAAACTTGACTATATTATGGAACGCGCTAGGGGGGTCCGGGGGCATTCCCCCCCCGGAAATTTTTTGAAATCTACATAGCATTTCCTGCGTTCTGGCGCATTTTGGAGAAAAAAAAACCAATAAACAATAAATTCACAACGCGAACGTACGTAGAAACGTGCCTTGTAACTTGTAAAAAATCTTTACTCGGCGAATTTTAGGCCCCCCCCCCCTGAATCCGCCCTTGATTATAAGTGTGCAAAATAACGCGAGAAAGTCAGCACTATTTCGTGCGGATACACGGTTTTGACCTCCGTTTTGTAGCGAATTCCGTTCAAAACGGCCCCTGTATTATGGAAGGTAATATCCGCCATAATGCTATGTGACTTGTTACTTGCGTGCTGATGACATTACAACTTATATTCATGTTATTTCATTCGTCATTTGTATTTGTCTTTCTTAGATGTCCATTTTGCTGATTGCTGGGGGTATACTGGAGTCAGGTTGTCCATCCGTCCGTGCGTCCGTAAACTTAACATCAGAGAAATATTGTTATAACTTCTATTTCCTTTAATGTAATAAATACAAATGACGAATGAAATAACATGAATATAAGTTGTTATGTCATCAGCACGCAAGCATAAAATCTGCTTGTAATAATTGTATTTGTCTTTCTTACATGTCCATTCTGCTGAGTTCTTTGATAATTCGTCTTATTTACATTGTAATTATTGATACGTCCTAATTCGTGTCCCTGTTTTATTGCACTAAGCATTTGCAATAGAAAGTAAGAACAAAGCACTTAGCACTTTGAATAAGGCCGAAAGCAGTAAGGACAAAGCCGCAGGAAGTTAGCATCACGCTATACAGTCCGAAAGCGTAAAGCCGCAAGCAGAAAGCATCATGCTACAAGCAGAATGATGCAAGCAATATATGGGTTAGTATAGTGCGTCATTATGACGTCAGATGGCACTGCTGTCCGCTCAAGTAATTCTCCCTCTAATAAATTATAGTCCGACATCTGATTGGCTGTTCAAGTCACACCTCCAATGCCGATGTTGATGTAAGATTTCATCCACAAATTATCACAGTATAGGTTAGAAGACACCGTGCAACTATAGTTTTACTATATATACTGTAACCGAATATCCCATCCAATAAGGCCAGTCTCTCCTACTTTCACTATTCGTATGGATGTTGTGGGACCTACTTGTACATGACCTGTAGCCGGTCTGTACTGGTTCGGCATGAATTAAACAATAGGTTCACTTATTCCTAAGAAAGAAAAATCCAACCTCGTCATGTCCCCCAATATTGTTTCCATTTTGTATTCGCCACGGAAACTCTGTTTACATCACATGACCAACACCCCCACATGTACCTCAAGTGAAAGTAATAGATCAAGATTTGCAAGCCAAGTGTGTCAGTGACCTCAAAACACCCGCACGATTTTGTTCATACTGGACTACTATTACCCCCTTGACGATTTCGCACCATTATTTATTCTCTAATCTATATTAACTAAATTGCATACGTATGTATGGTGTTTGATTTACTAATGTGTTTTATACATACATGTATCCTCATAATTAAATTACATATGTACGTAATTGAAAACAATCACATTGTCATAGTAAGTTACACATATGGTAACTTACACAGGTTGACTGTCAAACTGGCCCGTTACCGATGCAAACCAATAACCATCAGGGATCAGACTAAGGTGGCCCTCCACCATTGATTTTCCCTAAAACACTTACCCGTTGGCATACATTTTGCTATTCTCAGCTACTTTCATTTTTCTTATGGATGTTGTGGGACCTATTTTCCAATAACCTGCACTTATTCTGCTCTGGATCTTGAATAATTAAAATATATATTTAATTATTGTTGAAGCTGGGTCCCATCTAGTAGGTACATTTTTTTCTTTATGGAAATTAAATAAGTGTATAATTGCAACTAGTCCACCACTTTTAAAAATTACGAGTGCCAGCTACACAGATATAATTATTTAGTAATCTTTAATGTACTCACTGCATAGAGACTCGCGGTGGTATCAAGCTAGTTACATATGCAAATGACGCAGTATTTTTAAATTATTTATATAAACTAAATGCTGAATAAATATTTGTATCGACATATCATAAAGTATGATATTGCACATCAACAAATAAATAAATGGAATAAAGAGTTGCTTCCGTTATCATTTTAAGGAAACACGGTTATCGCCCCTGATATCAAACTGGCATTTCGCGTTTGATATAAAAAGTATAATAATGTCAATTAGTACGTCTAGTAATGGTAAATCAATGTTCATTTTGCCAGAAAAAATGTCAGATTGAAAGAATAAAGAAAAACATGTCTCCCTATATTATAACCTGGCATGTAGCACTCTAGGTTTAAGGTTAGAGAAATTTACACTAGTTCCAGCATATGTGAAGCATTTAAAAGAAAACACTGAGCCTGATGGTCACGAGATGTAAACAGAGTTTCCGTGGCCAAATAATGTAAACAATATTGGGGGACATGCATGGGCGGATTCAGTGTGTGTGGGGGGGGGGGCGGACCCGGCGCGCGCTAAATTCGCCGAGTAAATATTGTTTACAAGTTACAAGGCATGTTTCTACGTTCGCGTTGTGAATTTATTGTTTATTGGGTGGGTGGGGGTGCAACCAAAAAATAAACGCGGGGCAGCAGCAGCAGCAGCAGCAGCAGCATCATCTGACAGCAGCCACAACAACCTGAACTACAATCCTACGCTCGTTCGATAATATAGTCAAGTATTGTAAAAAACAGTTATGCCCGCCCCCAACCCCCCCCCCCCCCCCCCCCCCCCCCCCCCCCCCCCCCCCTAACTCTAAATCCTGGATCCGCGCCTGACATGACGAGGTTGGTCCAACAACATCCAAACGAATACTGAAAGTAGGAAAGACTGGCTAGGATTCGGTTAAATTATACAGTAAAACTATTTGGTGTATTTTAACATAAACATGGCGCAACAGAAAAGGCGGCATCAATCTACATCAACACCGTTAGGGACATGGAACCAATTTAGAGAGCAACGCATTGTAGGACAGGTACCAGCATATTAAATACTTTTAGGGAGAACTATTTTAAGTTTTAGCAGCGCACCTGGCGTCATAATGGTTGTTCCCAAATTACTGTTGCAATTATTGTTGTCAAGGGGCGTGGCTTAGCGAACTAACAAAAGCGCATAGCCAAACAGCGATGCAATAATCAATAATGGAACTCCGGATGTCACTACCAGTGAAGCATCAAGCTACTTAGAATGTAATCAACACAAACGCATTGAAACAGTACGAATGAATAAAGCATCAATCCACATACATAGAAATGTAATAAGACGGATAGAACTTAGAATGTCATCAGCCAGCAAGCATCAAGCCACATATAATTGTAATAAGACGGATATAACTTAGAATGTCATCAGCCAGCAAGCATCAAGTCAACTATAATTGTAATAAGACGGATAGAACTTAAAATGTCATGTCAAGATGGTGTATGGACGAGTCGGACCATGAACTGGTCGGACCATGCCAAGTCGGACCACATTTTTCATGTCGGCCCACGAATAGAAGTCAAGTCGGCCCACGAACAGAAGTCAAGTCGGCCCACGTAGCTATGGTCAAGTCGGACCACCATATGGCATAAACACACATATATAACTGTATATTAAACATATAGCGTTTGGGGGTAATTTCACTCACCGCCTGTAAAAGCATACACATTGGAATCACACATTGAGTTACAATGTCTTCTCACCAACTTGTCAACACCCGTTTACCATTTCGTTTTTCTGACAGGAAAGGAAACATGTTAGCGGGGTCAAAAATCATCACGTCACAACAGACGCAGAGCCGCATCACACTTCATTTACATGTATCCTGCCACACAAAATAATCCATTCCAAACTGCAGATCTTGGCTGTGTATTAGCATTAATACGTACACCACAGCGCAGTGCACCCGAACCTGCCTCAAAGCACCTGCAACAAAAATATATGCATTGTTCTCCAGACTATTTGTTGAGGGTACCGACCCGGAAGCAGTCTATTTGTGTACTGAGGTCTGTCAGAATGGGGCAAATGTGAAGAAAAAAACAAGAAATATAAGTTCAGACATATCAAGTAGCCATGCAGTTTGCAATGAGAACCAATTGGCTTTTATGAAATCTGCCACTCTGTGACTAAAATGTGCACACACGAATCACATGATGTAAATCCCGCATTCTCATGTTCCGAGGGCACGGCCGAGGCAATGCTACGTCTGTTTGTAAAAAGTCCATATCTCATGCAGTTTTTGACATTTTGTAATGAAATAAAAAGGACTGGACAGGCATTTGATGGTACTATTGTGCAGAATGTGAAATATTAATACAGGCCTTTAAAAACAATGGAACATTTCCGAAAATTAAATAAATTATTAAATTTTAAATTAAAATTTCAAATGTCGGAACCAAATGCGAGCACTTTTGTTCAGACATTTTGTCCATATGGTGGCAATATTGAACTAACAAGTACCAAATGTTACATGTGTCACATATTCAATCATCTAGGACAGCAGAGAATGAAGCTATGGCGACGTATAACAACACTATGGATATTCATGTTATGATTTTTCCTGCATTGTCGGGTCACCAGTCACATTGTCTGCATGCATGACCAACATTAGCTATTTGCCAATCTGCCTTATGTACCCAGTGTTAACCCTAAATAGGTAAACACAAAATCTAATATGGCGTACATGCAATTTTTTATACTTTCTATGCTGATTTAACTGGATGTTCGGCATGTTTGTCCGCAGATATACCACCAAGACTAGACTAACACCCAAAACATTAGCAGTGGTGTGTGACAACACAGGCAAGTGCAGTTGCTAATCTGACCTGTGTGGCATGCAGCAATACTTGCCTTCAGATATAGGCTATTGTATGTGTATTGCAGACTACAAACACAGCTTGCCAATGCAGGGGAGATAATCACTGCAGGTGAAGTGTATTACTATTGCAGGAGTTGATGTGCATGTTTCAGATGTTGTGCCCAGCATAGACCAGATTGCTGCACAGGTGTGCAGTCTGATCTGGGTCTACACTGCTGGGTACAGACAGGTCTACACTATTGGGTACACACAACATTCTGGCACTTGATATGTCTGCATAGCAAACACTGTAGACCCTGATCAGGCTGCAAGGAGCTAATGGAAATGTCAAATGACGATTTGACGAAGGTAATTTAAGTACCTGCATGATACCCCGGATCATAGATAGGGCGACGACCACTCCAAATGTGCTCCGGACTCCGTCGTTTGCGCTGGCGGTGAAACCGACAACTGGTGAGCACGTTCGAAGTTCCTGGGCCCAAATCAGCTGCCACCACTGCAAATGAATGAAAGTGACAGTCAGCTGATGAGAGATATACTTAAAATGAGGCTGAGCGAACAGGCATTCAAAATGACATACGGCTACACAACGCAGAATAATGAAGCATTCAACCGATCATTTGGAGTAAACCGGCAGAAAAATGTAAACTATTCCCGGAATTTCACAACGAGGGTATCATCAACAATACTGAAATATAACTGGCATTGCAGACTCTATACGACAAAAGCGGAGTCGCATGTCGGGAGGGCAAGACTTCTCTGCACGTGCAAACACTGCATTCAACTGTCTGAGCACCGAGTACAACTTTCACAGAGACTATAGTAAGCGGCCGGAGGTTATTCGAAGGCGTCATCTGAAAAGAGGCTACGTGGAGAAGGCACATTTCCAGTACAAGCAAGATGGGAGGATCTCGGACTACAGGAAAGGACAACTAGACGATGTGGACCACAGTTACTCCAAAGGACAGAAGTTGCCACAGGACCAGGATCAAGTGCCGTCAACATCAGGAGATGCCTAGGGGATCCCATGACTACGAGACGGGGTATTCCTTGCTGCATGGCTGACAGTATTATCTGCATTGTACTTAGTACTAAGATGGAGACACTGTCAGTCAGGTCGCGGGGTATTTGTTTGTGAGGTAGTGGCTGTGTGGTTTTAACAAACATCGTCAGTCATTATCAGCAGACGATTACCCATATCCAAATCCCTGCAAATGGGATCCACAAACTGAAGATAACATTGAATGTGAGTAACAAAGAGGGCATTATGGAATTTGCAACCGGCCAGTGTAGACCCAGATGAGCTTGCGTGTTTCGACGACCAGAGTAGATTAATCGAAATTTCACGCTCGGTATGCACTGGTTGCAAACTCAATAAGGTACCTTTTCTACAATTGCATGTACACGGTCGCTGCATGTTGTCTGTTTTTAACATGTTAATTAATTATCTACTTACTACAACATCAAATTAACCAGGCAGTCTGTGGACATTTTTCTTATGCCACGCGCCCGTCTCAGGGTCACAGTATGAAAATACACCATAGCGACCCTTCTTCCATAATGGACCTGTCCATAGCTGGCAGGTACAATTTTCGGCAACGAAACTGTTCACAGCAATTTTTTCATTCACTCCTAAACAAAAGGCATCCATCTTGATGATATAGCTGGAAACGTACATGCCCAACTGTCAATCTTGCAAAAAATAAAAACTTGTTTATGTTGATTATTCAAGTCTTTGTGTGTATTACATATTTATTCTGTGAACAAAATATCAAGTCTTTAATGCAAAATACATCATGTTATCATTTTCAGCAGTAAATAATACAATATTCTGTCAATTGTCTGTTAACTTCGGTGTCTTTGTTCACAACGACTTCCAGTGGCCTGCGCCTCTGTGTACTGGACAAATGGCGTGCTTGCTTGCTTTGCTTACGTTTAACGGGTGCACTGTCTCAACGGACTTGCACGCCGTCCGCAAAAGGCGGAATAAAAACTTGGGCCGTATGGGAATTTTGAATTTTGAATCTGTGTATTCTGGGTAGAACCAGTTAGCGGGCTTAGGACCCCAGAGACAATTGTGCAAATTGGATTACTTCTGGCGGCCACCAATTTGGTGACCTGATTTCGCGCAGTAATCCGGTGCACGGCCGCTGCAGTTGTAGAAGACAATTGTCTGAATATCTGGTGAGGCCCGCATGTGACCCTATTGTTGGGTATTTTTGTTTGCGGGTCTATTTATATTTAGTATAAATATATTTTGTTGGAAATTGAGGGACTCGGAAGGCGCGGTCGTTGTTGTTGTGAGGTGAGGTTGGGTGGTGTGAAGCGAGCCCGCCGGCTCCATCTCTGGAGAGTCCCGTGGGTCCCCTGTCCTCAGGCCCACACCGAGCCCGTCGCTCGCGAGGCAGTCACCACGAGGACGCCCAGAGGATCGTACCATGAGTCTGGATTTGGCGACCAAGCGTTCATCTTCCAGTCGCTCACCCACGCTATACGGCCGGGTTTGTAGACAGGCAGGTACCCGGATCAGGTAGTCTGTTTAGATTTCATCCCGGGGACTAGGATGCTGTGGGGTGGTGTGGGTGCACTCCCTTGTGACGTTTGTCATATGGACAACGGTGGACCACGCCATGTTTTTGTGATGTTTTTATTTATCGAAGCCATACATATATATATATATACACACACGTACACGCATACACATACATGCACATGTATACCTATATACATATTTAGCCTAACTGTGTTGGGGGAGGGTGAGTGCTGTAATATTAGTTTTGGCTAGCTGGCGTGTTGGCAACTAGGTATCCCTGTGTGGAGGGTTTTTCTTTAATTTCATTGTTTTCCTAGGGTTACCATGTTGCTGCCTGGAACTGTGTTCTATACAGGCTGCTATGCCTATATACTACATTGACTCCACCCTCTTCCCATACTGATGCTATGCTTTGCATTTATATCGGGTGTTTGCGAATGTTGTGCTATTCTCTGTGAGCCCTAGTACTAATGCTTTGCTAAGATGTGGCGTCAGCTATTTTATTTGGTGGCTGTACTGTCGGTGCTTTTGTATGACGTGGCCCTGTTGTCGTCCATAATTTTGTGGCTGCAAAGACTGATCCAGCCTGCCTGTTTTTAATTAATTGTTGAGGGCGTTTATCCTTTATTTTGCAATAAGTATTTACATTGTGTTTATACCTGCAATAGAAGCATCATGCAACTAGCTGATGTGTACCCTGTGTAGCCGGGCAATGTGACTGCGGCTCTTGTCATTATCAGGCACTCTTCATGGCTTTGATAAGCATGCATATTATTTACACTAGACTGAACAAAGAGAGGTGTTGTTAATTATGATATTGGCATAGGTTGGCGTTTTCACGCACCATCTCCGGCGCATTAATTGTTATTTGCGTGATTACTTTCAGGTCCGTGTTTGCAATAATTTGCCTTTATAAGCCTGGTATTTTTGTTGTATTTATTTAGTCATGGTTGCTTTTATTAGCAGTCAAGCATGCATTTTATTTACACTGAGGATGGAAAAATATAAGCTGAAAGATAAATTTGCATTAGTAACAAGGTCTAATCTACACATTGGTGCTCCCTTTTTTACAATTTTTATATTGTTGTGAGGGCATAATTGGTGAGGCAATATTTTTCACATGCTCGCGAGGCCTTGTGATATGGGTCGATAAGGGTGGGTTTTCGTTGCATTTCCCATTATATAGTCGTTAGGCTCTTGCTGGTGTGTCCTGTTATCGGTACACACGCTTTAGAAACCCTAAACTTATACTGACATTTGCTTAACCCACATATCGGCCCGGTGTCAGGCCGGTTTGTCTGGGCTGTTACGCTTTTTGTTTTGAGACTATGCAACCCGGGTCAAGTCTGTGTTGTTTCGTTGCATTTCCCATTACATCGTATTTAGGCTCTGACTGGTGTGTCCTGTTATCGGTACACACGCTTTAGAAACCCTAAACTTATAATGAGATTTGCTTAACCTAAATAAGATTTGCTTAACCCACATATCGGCCCAGCGTCCGGCCGGTTTGTCTGAGATGTTACCTTTTATTGAGACTATGAAAAACCCGCTGTCGTCCGGGTCAAGTTGTGTGTTTTTCCGTTGCATTTCCCATTATATCGTCTTTAGGCTCTAACTGGTGTGTCCTGTTATCGGTACACACGCTTTAGAAACCCTAAACTTATAATGATATTTACTTAACCGACATATTGGCCCGGCGTCTGTTCGGTTTGTCTGGGCTGTTACGCTTTTTGTTTGAGATCATATAACCCCCTGTCGCCCGGGTCAAGTTGTGTGGCCCGGCGACAGTTGTTGTTGTGTTGACATGCGAGCATGTGATTGTGTGTTTATACATGGTTTGTTTTATATTGAGGTTATGTACATTGTTTAGCCTGTGTTTTGTAGTCAGGTGCTTTAGTACGCATTGTATGTTACTTTTTCTAGACTGTATTGCTACGACATACTTTCTATTTACAGATTGATCTCCCTTAGATCTCGCGGCTAATTGTGCCTTGCTTTGCACCACTTGATCATCTTGCGCTATGGTGTGTTTACAGAGTCTTATAGGACTTTTTTATTCTCCCGGGGTCTGGCTGAGTTTATTGTATATATTATATATTATTAATATTATATCTTAAATAGTTGAGTATTGCAAATGTATTATATATTACTCCAGTATCCTGTATCTTTTATATATTTTAATAGGGCCTGGTATGTTTCTGCTTCCAGTTCTGGTGGCGGAAATAGCAAGGTGTATATGCTGTCTTCTAGATCTATTTTAGCTCACCTGAGCGAAGCTCATGTGAGCTATTGTTACCGCAATGTGTCGTCCGTCGTCCGTCGTACGTCGTCCGTCCGTCCGTCGTCCGTGAACATTTTCAAACGTCTTCTCCTCGGTAACCATTGGGCATATTGTCACCAAACTGCATGGTCATGCTCCTTAGGTAGGGGGATTACAAAATTGTTAAAATGACGTCATTACGTAATCCAAGATGCCTGCCGTCTAAAAATAGCACAAATTCTTCAAAAATCTTCATCTCAAGAACCGCCAGCCAGATTTCGACAAAACTTGGTAGAAATGATCGATGTACAATGCTCTTTCAAACTTGTTAAAATAGTAACCCCGGGGTCAAAAATGGGCGTAGCCCGTGGAGTCAAATTATGGTCAAATTTAATTTTTGACCGAATATAGTCATGTCATATATCAAATCGAAGGTATCAACGAGGCGATTACTCTTGTGCATTTCTTGTCAAAATCGGATTGTTATGTCATCCAAGATGGCCGCCGAAAGGTCAAAAGGTCGTTCTTTTATTAGAGATTTCAAAATTCTTCTTCACATGAACCGCATGGCCCATGGTAGCCAAAGTTCAAAGTTATGGTCCATGGGTGAAGCCTTTTCAGATTTGTTAAATTGGAGGTCATCGCTAATCCAAGATGGCAGCCGTCTAAAATTAGCATACATTCTTAAAAAATCTTCTTCTCATGAAGAGCCTGCCGGATTTCAACGAAACTTGGTAGGAATGATCGATGTAAAATGCTCTTTCAAAGTTGTTAAAATGATGACCACGGGGTCAAAAATGGGCGAGGCCCGTGGAGCAAAATTGGGGTCAAATTGTATTTGTCATGTCTGTATCAAATCGAAGGTATCAAAGAGGCGATCGCTATGGTAAATTATTTGTCTAAATTGGATGGTCATGTCATCCAAGATGGCCGCCGAAAGGTCTAAAGATTGTTATTTTATTACAGATTTCAAAATTCTTCTTCACACGAACCGCTTGGCCCATGGTGGCCAAACTTCACAGTTATGGTCCATGGGTGAAGCTTTTTCAGATTTGTTAAAACGGAGGTCGTCGCTAATCCAAGATGGCCGCCGTCTAAAAATAGCACAAATTCTTAAAAAATCTTCTTCTCATGAACCGCTAGCCGGATTTCGACGAAACTTGGTAGGAATGATCGATGTAGAATGCTCTATCAAAGGTGTTAAAATAGTGACCCCAGGGTCAAAAATGGGCCTGGCCAGTGTGGTCAAATTTTATTTTTGACCGTATATGCTCATTTCATATATCAAATTGAAGGTATCGATAAGGCGATTGCTATGGTGCAATATGTGTCGGAATCGGATGATTATGTCATCCATGATGGCCGCCAAAAGGTCCATTTATTCGAGATTTTGAACGTCTTTCTCAGGAACCACATGGCCGATGCTGGCCAAACTTCATAGTAAATTAAGATCCTTGGGTGAAGCATTTTCAGATTTGGTAAAATGCGAGTCCAATCGCTTAATCCAAGATGACCGCCATCTAAATATATCACAATTTGTTAACACATTTGAACTCAATGTCACATTCTCCTCTGATGTTCATGGAGTCAGGTGAGCGAATTAGGGCCATCATGGCCCTCTTCTTTGTAATGTTGCAGCTAGCTCATTTCTATGTTCTGTCAGCGCGGGACAGTGGTATACATAGTGCATTAGTGTTTCTATTTCATCACTATCATTGCATGCTCTGCATTCATTTTCCTTTGTAAAGTGATTCCTTGTTAGTATCACATATGATCGTTGGTCCATACTATATTGTTTACATTTAGTGGGGAGTGTAGGGCAGTTACCTCGGAGTTGGTTGGATAGCGGTATAGCGGTCCAAGCTTCCTGCCATCGTTCCTTGCGTATTTGGGTTAACTTTGTGTATAGTTCTACATGTGTTGGTTTTGTATTGTCGGTGGTGCATAGCGTGTGAGCATCTGTTGCTGCTTTGTCTGCTAGTTCATTTCCTGCTATTCCTATGTGAGATGGTACCCATTATACGCTTATCGTTTTGACCATTGTCCTGTGTTGACTTATTAGATGTTTTAGTATATGTATCTTGTCTGGTCTGGTTTTTGATTTACCTGAATTTATTGCTTGAATGGAACTGAGCGAATCAGTCAGTATGACCGTGTTGTGATTTTGCTCCTGTTTAATGTTCCACTCAAGTGATTTTTCTATGGCTATCAGTTCTGATGTGAATACTGTTAGATTGTCGTTAAGCTTGTACATTTCTTTATATTCTACAGCTGGCACTACAAATGCGCAGGCTGTGCTTCCTTCTGCTGGGCTTTTGCTGCCATCTGAATATATTTGTAGGTGGTCGCTGTATCTGCTGTTGATAAGATTTGTTGCTATTTCTAGATTTTCAGCCGGGTTTATTGTTTTATCTGCTATTATTTCTTTAAGGGTTGATTAGCATTCTATTTCATGTGGGTAATATGGGATATGATATGGGAATGCTTGAATTTCAATATCGGATATATTATATTGTTCGGATAGCGCATCGACTGTCATTGCATAACAAGTGTTTATGCCAGGGCCTATTGGGGAATAAGCTGGGACTTTTTTTGGAGCTTGCAAGCGTGTTCTTTTTTCTGCTGCCTTGGCTTGTTTCTTACTATTTCGTGCTATCTGTCTCTTATGGTATATACCTGGTTTTAGTAGTTTTGTTATTGGTAATTTATCTCCATGAGGCTTGGAGCGGGCCCAATATTTTAGGGTATTACTTTCTCTTCTGAGTGCTAGCGGGGGTACTACAGTTTCTACTTGCAGTGCCGCTATTCTGGTACTTCTATATACTCATATAGCTATGCGCAGGGCTTGGTTTTGTATAGTTTCTAGTTGTTCTAGCTGTTTATGGTTGCAGCTTTGGTACAGGAATGAACCATAGTCAAGTTTTGACAGTATGAGGGCCTTGTATAGTAGCAGTAGTGTTTTTTTGTCTGCTCCATATGATGTGCCGGACACTAGTTTTAGTAGGTGTATATCTTTCCTGCATCGGTTGAGCAGATTTGTTATATGGGGTACCCATGTCAGTCTGTAGTCGAGTGTCATCCCAAGAAATTTAGCTGCTGCTGTATATGGTATGGGGGTGTTGTTAACAGTTCATTGTGGTATTGTTCTGTTTTTCCGCTGATACTTATATGTGTTTTGTATCTTTATGATATATAGCTTGCGAGTTGCTGAAGATGACTGCCTCGGTTTTTAGCGGTGATATTTTAAAACCACATTTCTTTTGCCAGGCCGTTATGGTATTTAGTCCTTCTTGTAGGTGTTTTATTGAGTTACTAATTTGTTTATGTAAATGCCAGATTGCGCCATCGTCTGCGAATTGAGATAGTAGTAGGGCTGGGTTATTGGATGTTAGTTCGTCATATAGTGTATCTATTATTACATTGCATATGATAAGGCTGAGGACGCTCCCTTGCGGACTTCCATTTTCTACTGTTTGGTATTCAGAGTGTGATTGGCATAGTCGTACTCTATTTGTTCTATCGGTTAGGAAGTTGTCTATCCATTTAAGCATTATGTTAGTTATACATTATGTCTGTAGTTGCGATATTACACCTTTAGTCCACATTAGGTTAAAAGCTTTCTCCAGATCTAAAAATACGGCGACATCCGATTGTTTTGACAAAAATGCTGTTTGTATAGTTGTTTCTAGACGGGCCAGTTGGTCCATCGTGGATCTGTTGTTTCCGAAGCCCGATTGTGTGTTGCTATTTGCATTGTTTGATTCAATATGGTATTTTATTCTGTTTGACCATTGTTTCCATTATTTTGCACAGCGCTGACGTTAGAGAGGTAGGCCGGTAAGCTGCCGCGTTTGTGGCGTCTTTGTTTGGTTTTAGTATAGGTATTATTTTTGCTTCCTTCCAGGTGTCAGGAAGGGTGCCCTCAGCCCATGATTTGTTATATAATTCTAGTATTTTCATTTTTGAACTTTGTGGGAGTTTCTTTATTATATTATAATGTATCTGGTCCGCTCCCGGTGCAGTGTTTTTCTTTTTAGATAACTCTGCTCCGAACGACGGACGATATTACACGTTCTATTTTTATTGTATGTGTCTTAAACTCCGGGTCGAGATTGTTATCACTAGATACATGTCTATAGTGGTTGGTCAGTATCTCCACTTTTTGCTCATGTTCGTGTATGGGCTCATTTCCGTGTTTAGTTGGGGGTGATGGATTTTCCTCTGAACCTGTTGAATTTGTCCCAAATTTCCTTTCTGCTGGTCATATGTGTTATTTGTGAGATAAACGTTTTCCAACCTTTTTGTTTAGATTTTTCTAGTGTTTGTCTCGTTTTGATTTTGGCATTTGCATATTCTTCTTTGCGTTTTTCTTTTGCTTGTGGGTGCTCGTCGCTGACCTGTCGCCATCGGCGGAGGCAGATGGCTCTATGTGATATTGCCTCTGTGCATTCACCAGGGAAATGGTAGGTATATTGTGTATTTTGCCACTTGTGCGAGGTATGCATTCTGTGCTGATTTCTTGTAACATATTCGTTATTTGTTCGTTTGTGGAGTTTAAGTCATTCGGGAGTGAGGGGTCAAGGGGATTATTTGGGTTATGTTTCATATCGGCCATATTAGTAAATAGTTCCCAAATGGCTTTATCAAAGTTCCATTCGGGCATAGTTTCCGTATCTGCTTTGTGGTACTGGGAAGAAATAACAATTGTTATTGGGTAGTGGTCACTGCCTAATGTGATTTCAAGTGGGTCCCATGTAGTTTGCAGGGCTATACTTGGGCTTCCCATTGTTATATCAGGCGTGGTGCCTATTTTAGTGGAGTTACTGTGTGAGGAACAGTCGTACGTGTATCGTCCGTCATTGAATATTATGTAGTTAGTCTCGTTTGCTAACCCGTGTACCCAGCCAGGGTCCCATAGACGATTGTGGGGCGTTGAAATCACCCAATATGAGAGTTTTACGGTTCATTTGTGGGAGTATTTTATAATTAGTCGATCTATTTATAGATCGGCTATATATATTGGTTATCCATCGGTTTGTGAAAAAGATTGTAACCACCCTTTTTTCCTATATTCGGTAATCTACAAACGCGAAATTTGTTGTATCACTTCCAAACTGGATAATTTTTCATTTTTGGCCATTATCTCTGTTTAAAACTTTAAATAAGCGAAATAACACAATTTGGTAATAAATTAACGTTTTAACTACAGGAGTTCGGCGGTTTGCAAATTGGCTATGAATAAAGTTTTGACTTCACAAACCGGAAAGCTCCGCCATGTTCCAATATCTCGATACACAAAATCAAAACACGTCGAAGTTTGACCTAAAATCAGTTAGTTAGTGGTTGTGAAGTGTTCTATATACGGCTATAGTCATCGTAAAGATCGCGAAAGGACACTGGAATAGTATAAATTGCCTGCAGTAATCACAAATCAAGGTGTAGAATGCGAGAAACTGAGTTCGGATCGGACACGTGAATTTCTGGCTAGAAACTATTGGACAATAATTTGGGCACAAGAATATCCAAAATGTTTGGGTGTTAATGGTAAGTCCTTGATATTATAAATAATCCGATAGTTCTACTTGTCAGATGGTGAGACAATGTAAGCTGGTGTAATCATTATATTGTGCGTATTTGCGTAAATACCCAATTAAAATTGCCAAAAACCCAATTGAAATCAGAAGTAGTGAGTATCAAAAAGCAATGAGAACACTTGTGGTACCTTTATCATGCTGCAGAAAACAATAAACAGGCCATCAATATAGCATATTTTTCTTATTTTTCCATGAAAACACATCTTGGTATTTCATTAGAATTGTCTCCAGACAAGCTGCGTATTTGCGAAAATACCCAATTAAAATTGCCAAAAACCCAATTGAAATCAGAAGTAGTGAGTATCAAAAAGCAATGAGAACAATTGTGGTACCTTTATCATGCTGCAGAAAACAATAAACAGACCACAATATAGCATATTTTTCTTATTTTTCCATGAAAACACATCGAAGGAGACAATTCTAATGAAATGCCAAGATATGTTTTAATTTCGAAACAAACTATTCAATAATTGCTGTCTGTTGATGTGTAAACAGTAGTGTGATTTAATTTTACCCAATTAAAATTTTGAAATACCCAATTGCTTCAGGACTGATGGAGTAACAATACTCAATTACTAATTCCTTATCTGGAGCCCTGACAATACTCAATTACTAATTCCTTATCTGGAGCACTGTTAGGATACAAATTGTGTTGGGAAGCCCCTATTATTGTCTCAATAGTTCGGGTTATTACAGTAATATTGGCCAGTCTCAATGTGATGGTTCAAATGAGCAGCATTTCCTGTTTCATCGGTTTCGTCTCTGGAAACCCGCGATTTATCACATTTAATACCATAGTGTTTGTTTGTTTATTTATTTGCAGCCTATCAACAGCTAAGGTTATGTAAGACCGGCCAAACGACTCGATCCCATTTTAATATGCTGCATTGGGGGGGGGGGGGGGGGGGAAATACCAAAATAAGAACGTATTTGCTGCGTATTTGTATATAAGCTGCGTATTTGCGTAAATACCCAATTAAAATGGCCAAAACCCCAATTGAAATCAGAAGTAGTGACTATCAAAAAGCAATAAGCACAATTGTGGTACCTTTATCATGCTGCAGAAAACAATAAACAGACCACAATATAGCATATTTTTCCATGAAAACACATCCAAGGAGACAATTCTAATGAAATGCTAAGATATGGTTTCATTTCGAAACAAACTATTCAATAATTGCTGTCTGTTGATGTGTAAACAGTAGTGTGATTTAATTTTACTCAATTAATATTTTGAAATACCCAATTGCTTCAGAACTGATGGAGTAACAATACTCAATTACTAATTCCTTATCTGGAACCCTGATGTCACCCACTGAATTGTAATGTTTGACACCCATGCTGTCACTATACTTAACATGCTTAAGACGTGCTAGATGGTGTATTTTGATGGACCTCAGACAATACAAAATTGCAGTTTGTGTGGAATTTTATGAAAAATGTTTACAGATTTTGCGATATTTACTGTAAATCATGCCAACCGTTGATGAAATTCTCAGAGCAAATGCAGAATGTCACCATGTTGTCACCATTCAATGTTATTTATGAAAGATATTGTAAATTTTGTAAATATTTTTCATCAAAGTGCGCACATGTTTGTACATGTACATGCAAAACCACATGGCGCATGTCATATGTATACAATTTGTCATAAATTGTCAATATTTCAGTGATATTTCATATGACTTAGAGTACACCTTTTCTTTTTTATTTCTCCTCAAAAGTGCATGTAAATGTTGTGACCACTCATCTGAACTGTCTCCGCAAGAATGTTCAGATGGTGTATGCAACATATACTTCCGAGAAAAAATAATAAAAATAAGTTATTATATTGTAACTAAATGTGCAAAGTTACAATATCCGACAAGTACACATGTATTTATTTGTTTTTAATATATATCATGTATATGTTTCAGGAAAGAAGGCAGAGTTGTATGACCATCTTAACCCAAACTGGGCACCATCAGTTAATCTGGGCGGAAAAAACCGAGCACCATCTACATCAAGATATGATCGGCAGCAGGAAAAGAAGAGAATGAAGCCAGCTGAATCCACATCTATTGTTGGACCTGAACACACTGAGACGGGTATGGATATGGGTGACAGCGTTGATGAAGACGGCCGTTCAGTCACATACTGATGTTGATGGTCCACTCATGGAGGCTATGTCGCTGGAGCTGCAGGAACTGCGTACAGAGAATGGGGATGTGAAGGAAAAAAGTGGCCCATTTGGAAACTAAATTCACTGCAAGTTATTTTAAGGGTAGTGACGAGAAGGTGAAACATTTAACAGGATTGCAATCATTCTCAGTTCTATCTATATTGTTTAATTTTCTGGAGCCTCACCTGCCATCCAGTCTGGTCATGCCCAAATTCAAGGTAATGATATTAACATTAGTGAAATTGCGACTAAATTTGTAAAATCTCTTTCTTACGTATGAATTTGGCACTACTCAATCAACAATATCTATACTTTTTTACACGGACAATTGACTGTATGTACAAGCGGCTAAAGAAACTCATAAGATGGCCAGAGCGCGAGACTTTGAGAAAAACCATGCCAATGGAATTTAGGAAGTACTTCGGCCACAGGTGTGCAGTGATAATTTATTGTTTTGAGGTATTTATTGAGAAACCAAGTGGTTTGAAAGCCAGAGCAGAAACCTGGTCTTCATACAAACACCACCACACTGTGAAATTTCTAATTAGAATTACTCCTCAGGGCAGTGTGTCCTTCATATCGAAAGCATGGGGTGATCGTGTGAGTGACAAGTTTGTGACAGAGAACAGTGACTTCCTGTCCAAGTTATTACCTGGGGATTTGGTGTTAGCGGACAGAGGATTTGATGTCAAGGACAGTGTTGGCCCGGTAGCTGCAGAAGTGAAGATTCCAGCATTTACGAAAGGTCGTGATCAGCTATCCCATCTGGACGTGGAATCAACGCGTAAACTTGCACACTGAAGAATACATGTGGAACGGGTTATTGATTCAGTTCGACAGAAATATACTATATTGAACGGTTGTCTTCCCATTAATTGTCTCATGAACAAGTATAAGTTTGGTAAGACAGTCACTGACAAAATTGTTACCGTTTCGTGTGGACTAGTAAATTTGTGTGACTCAATTGTTGATTTTAACTGAACCTAATTGATCTACACTGGTCCTTGCACTTCTTCGTGTCCTTTTGTAAATACTGAAATCTAAGTTTTCTGATTCACTTATTTCGCCATCAAACATTTACTTTTATATTGATAGCAAGGAAATAGAGATTCTGCGATTTCGGTCGGCTGCCAGCATGGTACCGGTAAACAGGTTGTCTGTCGGTCGGTATAGTCGACTATACCGACCGACAGCCGACCTGTTTATCTGTACCATGCCAGCAGCCGACCGAAATCGCTGAATTGGTATTCCTGGGCCAGGGGTGTGGAATTTCTTCATCAGATTTGCTGGCACCTTTTGAAATTAAAATCATATACATATCCCAATTCAAAACCGTTTTTGATAGAAGCTAAACAAGTGTACTTTATAATTTATTCCATTATCATGATTATCACATAAAGCATATAACAATAAAGTATAAACACTCATATTAAGCATGATATTACTTCCTTTCAATGGTAATATGACCAGTGTAGGCACAGATCAGCCTGCACATTCACATACAGGAGTGTGCTAGCAGATTAATATCCAGATTGATCAAACCCCATAAGGCCTTTTTCTCAAGCCACTATATTTGTGATGCACCGTTAGAGAAACAGTCCACTTACTTCACTGGTGTTGCACTCCGTGCCGATGGAAATATTTCAAGACAATCCACTTGAAAGATACAATACGCGACATTAATTGTAAAAAAATGTTTCAAGACGAGTAGTAATTGTTTGATTTTTTAACTCTCATCTAGAAACATTTTATAATGGTACATATTGTATTTTTCAAGTGGATTGTCTTACATTTTCCACCGGCGCGGAGTGCAGCACCAATGTAATAATGATAATTGAGATGTGCCATGTGTTTTGTACCTACAAAATTGGGCGTAATTTCATAAAAATAAAAATAAAATTTACGATATTTTCCTGGAATGACACCGAAGGTTGTCGAAATTTTCAGAGCAAATGCGGAATTCTATTCCGCATTTGCTTTGAGAATTTCATCAACTTTCAGCATATTTATGAAATTGCGCACCTGTTTGTAGGTACAAAATCACATGGTGCGTCTCGATTATACAGACAGTATATCTGCATTGGCAATATATACATTGAAGTTCACATACAGTACTTGCACACCAAATTAATCACCGTTTTACACGCTTGTTTTTCTTAAATTCTGGCATCTTTCTACAGTCTGGGCAATAGGTATATATATATAAGATTCCGGCACCTCGTGTTAATTTATGGCACCCGGTGTTTTTATAAACTTGAATGTATAAGGTTTCCAAAATGTCCGGGTGCCATTTTTTTAAACCAAGTTCAAGGTCATTTCAAGGTCATTGAACTTTATCCTTGACGGAAGTCGAAAATTGCCAATATATGAGCCAATAGGTAGGTCATGGTCCTTAACTTTGACATTGGTGTAAGTTGTTCAAAAACATTTCAGATGGATATATTAAAGAATTTACGTAAACCACACTAATATTCAGTATATTATTATCATATTTTCAAGATGCCCTCCAAAAATCGGCTATTTATGAGATTTCGGTTGACTTGCTACATATTTGTGTAATGCTAAGCGCCTTCACCTATATTCAAAGGTTAATTCTTTCAACTGGAATAATATTGCAGTTAATATACTCCATTGTCAGAAAACTCAAAATGGCCGCCTAGTAAATGGCAAATCCATAGTAATTTACTAAATATAACTGGGAGAATTTGGTTGGGGAGGAAATCAACACTTCTCTCATTTTCCCCTGAGATTCTGTAACTACTAAAATGTGGACATATATTGAACCCTGATTTGATCGGCTAATAACATCATGCTCTGCATGACTTTTCATATGTTTTCGAAATGTGTTGTTGTCTGTGGCGATATGTGAACGTTTAATATGTCAATATTTCCCGTTTTACTATATAATTTACTCCATTGATTAAGATCGTGTTATTGTCCTCTTCTTCGTTTTTAATTTTAATATCGGTACACGAGATGCCTAATTTTACAAAAATTCCTTTCCCGCTCCTTATAGTACTATGTGATTTGTGTGTTATTAGCGTGTACCCCTTTATTTCTATACGTTTATATAGAGAATAGTAGGTTAGTGCCGTGAATGGGAAAAGATATCCGGCAAGGCCCAAGAATTTCTTTATTTCTCATCAGAAGTGTATGTTGTGACCACTCATTTGAACCGTCTCGCCGAGACGGTTCAAATGAGTGGTCACAACATATATTTTGGTTCAGAAATAAGGAAAATAGATAGAGAATAGTAGGTTAGTGCCGTGAATGTGAAAAAATATCTGGCAAGGCTCAGGAAACGGGATGGGCGAGGCTCTGCCGAGCACATCCCGTTTCCGTGCGGCGCCAGATATTTTTTCCCATTCACGGCACTAACCTACTATTCTATTTATCCCGTCAACACCTACAAATGGCTGTAAAATGCAAAAATTGTGTTGACTGGATATCAAAAATGTTTCACGGCACCGTGTTTCACGGCACATACGCACTGTGTTGACGGGATAAATATTTCTTGCAGGCATATGACGTCCGGTACATGTTCCCATTCCTCTATTTCTTGAAATAACTCTGCCTTTCTACTTGTTGTGAATCCCTGACAGTTCCATTGTAGGACCGTCAGGGTTTCAGGTTTGTTCGTTTTGTTTCTACCCATTGTTAAATTTTGGATTTATTGTTTGTTTGTTACGTTACCTCGGCGGGCTTTTTCCTCCATTGCATAGCGATCTGTTCTCTCATTTTTTGAGTTTCATATTTGGGTTAGTGATGGATGACAGTGGTCTCACTAGGGGGATATTTTAGGACTATTTTCCGGGTTTTTTTCCGGTGACTCCGCAATGATGAGGGGACTTGGTGAGGTAACGTCATAGTACGTGCTTAAGTCAATGGATTCCGTTTCACTATGGACGTCGTTGACGTGCGGTTCCACGGTGTTTTTGTTTTTAGCATCGCTTGCGCATGCGACGTCGGTGGTGACGTCAATGTCAATAATGACGTCATGTTTTCGATTGACGTCAGTGATGACGTTGGTGATGACGTCGACGTGGCTATTGCCTTCGGATTGGTTGTTTATTACTTCCATATCCGCGTCCGATATTGTTTCGGCCGATGACCGGGCAAGGGTTGTGCCGTGTGTCAACAGGCTCTTCGCTTCATATCCATATTTGGAAATTATGAAGTTTTCTAGATTTTTAATTCGTGACATGATGTGTTCTAGTTCTGTTTTGGGTATGGTGATATTTGTGTCATTATCCTGTTTTTGTTGTGCCTCCGTCTGTCTACTTACAACAGTCACAGTCGTGATTCTATGGTCATTCAACGCTGTTGACGTCACCGTGTGTTTCGCTGCATTGGCTTCGCGCTGTGCTGCTGCAATGTTATTCTGGATTTCAAATTTGTTAGCGAAATCCCTGTAGATTGGGAAATTGCGGTCATAGACTGCGTGGGTTCTGTAGTTTGATTTTTGTGTTTCATAGCAATTACCACAAAATGACGCAATTTTATTTTTTCGGTCCTTACATTGGAGGAATTTATGCCCAGTTCTGCAACAGTATGCACATACGGGTGTTGTTTCTCTGCTTGCCGTAGTTTTATGGCCGTGGCGTTGACAGTTGTTGCATCTTATCGGACGTCGCGGTGAGATGCCCACTGTTAACTGTTCTCCGACATTGACGTAGCGGGCCGGTGTTATAATGACGTGTCTCACTGATGGAATGGCGAACAGTGCAGATCCTGATCAGACTGATCAATATTGGATGGGATTTCATCAAATACGATTGCTTGGGGAGTGTAGCTTTTTTATTATTTATGAAAAAGTAACTAAGTTTGGATATTTATGGGATTTAATGTGCTTAATGGCCAAAAGTAGGTCAACAGGAAAAAGTGAAAAAAGTAGTCTACCGAGTGAACGTTGGTGAATAATTATTGTGATCACGTTATCATTCATTAGTAGTAGTACGTTTTACATTTTGCATTTATGTGATTTGTTGTTATAAATATACACGGTGCATGATCTGCATACGTAAGTTTGTGTTTTATCGATAGCATTGACGTGTACACCACCGCATGCGTTAATCTTGCATATATTTCAACGTTTTTGAACATGTATTGGAAATATCAACTCGTAATGAAACTGTTTCATTGGCTGTGCCTGAGCTGTAGCCTGCGTTATTATTGTCAATATGTCAAAGTCTCTGAACATCTACTGGCAATACCAATTCGGAAGCAAGCAGTTTCATTGGCTGTGCCTCAGCTGTAGCCTGCGTTATTCTTGTCAATATCTAAATGTCTCTGAACATCTACTGGCAATACCAATTCGTAAGCAAGCAGTTTCATTGGCTGTGTCTGAGCTGTAGCCTGCGTTATACTTGTCAATATGTCAAAATGTCTGAACATCTACTGGCAATACCAACTGGCAATCAAGCAGTTTCATTGGATGTGCCTGAGCTGTAACCTGCGTTATTCTTGTCAATATGTCATTTGTCTCTGAACATCTACTGGCAATACCAACTCGCAATCAAGCAGTTGCATTGGATGTGCCTGAGCTGTAGCCTGCGTTATTCTTGTCAATATTTCAATGTCTCTGAACATCTACTGGCAATACCAATATGTAGACAGTTTTATGTTATAAATGAATTATGATATCAAATTTCCATAATAAAGTTGCCGGTATAAAATGATTACACACCTATATGTTATGTTATAACCCTTTCTGTGGTCGTGTGGACAGGCTGTATTTTTCTAATAATATACATGTATTATGATTTCACTATTATTGGTAGACCAGGGAACGACTTTCCAGGGCTTGTCAATAGCAGATACACTCATTGACTTGCTTTGGGTAGCGCATAGGTACTATCGCCGTATACCGGCTTAAAGTTAATATACGATTGTGCCGATGCATGCTACGTGACACAGGTTTGGCTGAAGTCCGAGACAATTAGTTAGCCAAACATAATAAAACCCGAACACATAAATACCACCTCGCAACCGAGCAATTTCATTGGCCGTGCCTGAGCTGTAGCCTGCTGCGTTATTCTTGTCAATATGTCAATGTCTCTGAACATCTACTGGCAATACCAACTCGCAATCAACAATTTCATTGGCTGTGCCTGAGCTGTAGCCTGTGTTATTCTTGTCAATATGTCAATGTCTCTGAACATCTACTGGCAATACCAACTCGCAATCAAGCAGTTTCATTGGCTGTGCCTGAGTTGTAGCTCAGATAATTGACGATTTCTGTTGTGTGTAATCATTGGGAATTTGCAGTTGCACAAAATTATGTAAATTACCCAAAACCAACGAAATCCACCCATAATGCACCGAAATACCCATATGACACCAACATTCTGACCATCTGTTCAAACACATGTGCTTTATACATAGCTGGTTAGATCGTTTTCTCAGAACATGGAGGAACTTTGACATCTCCAACAATAACTCGAGTGACGGCCAACGGGTAAAACGTCTCATTTTATTAAACGTCTCTAGTGCCAGCAACGTGATTACCGAGAAATGCAATAAGTTGAGAGCCTTGCTGATTGATTGAATAAATATACGGTATTCACGAGAAAACGTGGTTGTTTCTTTGCAAACCAGTCTAGACCCGGTTTAGACTTCACGTCCGTGCAGTCTAAACCGGGTCTCGCCTCGTTGTAAGAACGCAAAGTAATATGTAATATCAGTAAACCGTTTGTGAAACTGAACAGTTTGTAGATTTAATATGTGGAGTTAGTATGAAGCTTAGTACACGCTGAAAGCAGTTTGCAAGTGGACTATTTTCTTACGCGGATGATGAAATTACTTTCGTTTCCTTTGCATTTCTATGGCGGCCAATTTGGATAGCAGTAATACAAACATGACGGCGGTAATTGTCCATTTGCTATCTCCACTGTCCAGGGGCTTAACGTTAAGTCCGAAAATACAATGGTCTTGAAGGGGATCAATGGGAATCATCCGAATGTCGTTGTATCGATGCCAGAATGCTGGACATCGTGACGATACAGGGTTTGGGTGTTTTGACAATTATTTATCAGAACAAAACATACTTGATTTAACGTACACTCGTGTATTATTTCCCGCTATTCAAAATGTACGATGGATATCCTCTATTTAGTATACTTTTCTCTGAACTGTAATTGCCACTCTTGATATCAGGGGCGATAATCGTGTTTCCTTAAAATGTTCACGGAAACAACTATTTATTCTCTATCTTTTTTATATTGCAATGATCTTACTTTATATGTCGATACAAATATTTATTGAGGTGACGAATTAATATGTTTCAGCTTCGGTCATTCAAGGCCGGGTTAATGGCGTCGAATCCCATAGTTCGCCTGTTGTGATGGGGGAGGGATTAAATCCAAAAATCAGAAATGGCTATTTACAGAGAAAATATAAATTCAGCCCTGAAATTAGAATAACCTGACCAGGTCCTCATCACACCAGTCACTCCCCAAAACCAGTAGCATATTTCACCAACATTGCAAAGTATATATTTCTAGCAAAGTATACTTTGAGGGAGAAATTTTAAATTTTAGGATAAGTTTATTAATTTTTATTATACTGAATTTATTACATTATCACAGCCAATTTGGAGGAAAGCCAAAAATGTATTTGAATCCAGCCGATTTCCTGTGGTACAAAGAAATTTACAAATATTGGGAAGATTAGCGCAGGCGGTTGTGGAGTTACGGAAATTCGAGTGTTTTTGTAATAAGAGGAATTGCTGTGGCTAGTAGGAGTTGGCAATAATTCGAGTGGTGCTGAATGGAGCTGTGTACACAATGTGCCGCTCTATGATTGAGCTGTGCAATATAACGGTGCCAATTAATTCTGACATAGCGCGCCAACTACTGCCAATACGGGCTGCGAGGTTCTAGGGAAACGGTCCACGTGTACAGTATGTAGCAACGCTTCAGTCGACCAATATTGACGTTACAAATACAATCGAACCTCTGGTTTAGAGAGGTTCCACTGTAATTAACCACTTTATAAACATGTTTTGTCATTTTTAATCATGAACACGACAGTGAAATAAATTACAGTGAATCACCATCTAAATTAAAGACGATGGGGTTCCCATGGTGTCCGTTGGTTTGTTTGTGTATTGGTGTTTAACGGCCTATCAACAGCCAATGTCATTTAAGGCGGGGCCAACGAGTTCCATCCCGTATTTAACCTGCTGCATTGGGAGGGGGGGTCCCAAAATCAGAACAGAAACAAATATATATTCAGCCCTGAAATTATAATCACCCGACCTGGTGCCAGATCCATACCTCACAAAGTCCCTCGGCCCCTTCCCCTAAAATAGGATTACGAATAATCGTAAGTCACATAAGGGGTATAACCAGATTCAATTGTCACATACAAGAATGCCAACGACGTATGTGAGGGCCAAACCAGGTCTCCAGTGGAATTCCGGAAAGTTTTGTTTGTGTATTGGGGTTTAACGGCTACGGTCATTTAAGGCCGGGTCAATGGGTTTAGTACTAAATTCCATACAGTAACATGTACATGTACAAATGGGGGGAAAATCCCAAAATCAGAACTGAATATTTACAATAAAAAAAAAAAATTCAGCCCTGAAATAATCATGATCTGATGCCAGGTCCTCGCAACACCAGAATCACTTTGCCCCCTCCCAAAAGCAGTAAGATCAGTAATAATCTTACTACTTTTATAATGGGTAATAACCCAATTAAACTCCCAGGTAACAAAAGAGCCACAGATAAAAACGTATAAGGAGGAACCCCTACCGTTAATGTATGCCTTCACGTTCTCCCGACCAACCACCCACGATTCCGGTAAGGATGAACCACGATTGTTAAATTCCCATTGCATCCAACCCAACCAACCACCACAGGAATGTGACGGAACTGTCCCTACATGGCAATATTAAAAATACCAAATGAAAGAGTTGTCAGCATGTTTATTAAACAGACATATCACATTTTCTTATAAAAATATCTCATCGTCTTTAGCGGACAATGAACAAAAACTAACAGCACACGTGAGGGAACGCTAGATCTACGTCATAGTTCATTTCATTTAAATCTTCCCATCTTACATACATGTACAAGGTACACCACCCGCTGCGCTAGTCTTGCCAATATTTGTCATGCTTTTTTATTTAAAAATACATGACTATTGTGCTTGAAATTAAGCAGTTTGATTGGCTGAGCCTGAGCTGTGCAACAGCTCAGGATCAGCCAATCAAACTGCTTCATTGCGAGTTGAGATTGCCCATAGATGTTCAGAAACGTTGACACCTGGGCAAGATTAACGCAGGCGGTGGTGTAAATACCAACATGGGTTTTGTTTGTTTGTGATATTTTGTCTCAATATTTGACACACGTGAAATAGTGAAACAAAATGGCTGTATTATAAGTAAAAATTGTCTAAATGTTTGTTTTCATACACAGGTATATATATAGTAATTGTAAGATGGAAAGCTTTGCTGAAACATTGAATATGCACACTAGTACTGGAAGTGGCATAATGGAACCAAAAACAAGACGGACCCTAGTCAAACTGTAATATGTTTGTCCAATTAAATAACTACCGAGGCCCGCAAGGGACATATAATTATTTTATTTATTAATTCGTTCCCACGAAATAACAATTAGTTCCCTCAATTTAACAATTCGTTCCCATGAATTAACAATTCGTTCCCACAAATTAACAATTCGTTGCCTCAATTTAACAATTCGTACCCACGAAATAACAATTCGTTCCCATGGGAACGAATTGTTAATTCGTGGGAACGAATTGCTAATTCGAGGGAACGAATTGTTAAATTGAGGGAACGAATTGTCATTTCGTGGGAACGAATTGTTATATCGTGGGAACGACTTGTTAATTCGAGGGATCGAATTGTTAATTCGACAGAACGAAATGTTATTTCGTGGGAACGAATTAATAAAAAAAATCCATGTCCCCTGCGGTAACTCCAAATATAAAGGAAACGTTTTTGTTACCTCGTGTTTGGAGAGGAAACTATCAGACATCTAACATACAATTCTCAGAAACGAAACAAATAATGTCAATTATTTTATTTATTTAATGGTGCCTAACAGCCTGTCAACGGCTAAGGTCATTTTGTTATTTTAAGCCGGGATAACGGGATCGAATCCATATTTCACCTGTACGGAATTGGGGGAAAATCCAAAAATCAGAACTTAATATTTACACAAAATATATATATTCAGTACTGAAATTAGAATTACTTAATCTGTTGTCAGGTCCTCACACCACCAGAGTCATTTAGCCCTACTCCCTAAAAGTAATATCATTAGTACTAATTCAAAGGCCAAATCAGGTATATTGGAACTCCGCTAACGATGAGCCACGTCGTTAAATTACCCTTCTCTTACCAGTCGCCAGAGTTTTTAAATGCCACGTGTCTAAAATTTAATAAAAATAGTAATTATTAAAAAATAGGACACATATTTATGAGACTGTACGTTTTTACACACGATGAAGGTCAGGTCTCCATATAGAAAGCCGGACGAATTCAAGTAAGCTGGACTAACATTTATGTTAAAAATAACTCTCTCAACAAACAAAACCTGCTAACATTGAACTAAACCCTTATTCACCTAACTAACAAAGATTCAAAAAGAAGGCCCCATTCCATGTGGGAGTCACGGTTGCAAGTATTCAAGGTGTATGATCACGTGGTTACAACAACAACAACAACACTGGTTGAACGTGTTCAAAGCTCGCCCACTCCAAAGTAAGTATTATTTGATATTGTCATTATTACGTAACGGATTTTGATGAAATATGGCGCAGCAAACGCGTCATGAGCTACATTTGGTGGTCTAGGGAGTTCGGCACATACTTGTGTCGTTTTTGCGAAGAATCGATTTCCGTGTTCGTAGACACGGAAATCGATTCTTCGCAAAAATGACATAAGTTTGGGCCGAAATACAGAGACCACCAAATGCAGCTTAACAAGACGAGTTTAATGTGCCATATTTCATCACAATCCGTTACATAATAAGGACAATATAAAAGAATACGTACTTTGAACCGGATGGATTCTTGAAGTTTCAGTACTTGTTGTTGTTATTGCTGTAACCACGTGATCATACACCTTGGTATTTAGCTTTCCTATATTTGTTCCAGTGTTTTTATTTCTGCACACAAATATTTTGGCAAACATTTGCTGCGGTCAAATCACATTTGCATAAGATTACAAATGTAGCTTTCACAGTGTATGAACACAGCGAATTAACCCTTTCAACACCACATACCTCTATAGAGACAATGTTTGCAAACAGTGCAGATCCAGATGAGCCGGCTCGTAACGAGCCGTCTCATCAGGATCTCCACTGTTTGTTAATAATTTTAAACGTCGTACAGATTACCCTTTTAGAAGAATGGGATAATTTGAATGAACAAAATTAATGAAATAGCGTGAAACATTGGCATGGAACATCCTATTAAGTTACTTGGTGTTGAAAGGGTTAACGTCATACACACTAGTGTAAGACATATGCAAATGATGTGATGGTGCAAATAAATATATTCTAAAATATATGTTGATTTAATGTGCTATTTATAAACCTCATCGACTGATTTCATAAAACAATGCGTTCACTAAACAGCATATTAAATTGTCAGATAATAATATTCATGTGCACAAACAAAAACACAAGTTCATACCCTCAGCATGAAATTGGTAGAAATCACACACGCACCTGGAAAAAACTGATTCGCAGAAAACACAACTAATAACTACCAAAACCAAACGATGTTGAACAAAACAACCGAACATAACAAAGTCCAACAGACAAGTGCATTGTTGTAAATGGTGTAAAATAAATGTTCGCAGTCGTGGGTATCTTTCTAGAGTAGTATGAACAGCAATGCTGTATGCTAAGCAATAAGCAACGTCGTATTTTAATCCCCTTCCATGATGTTATAACCACCTTGCATTGATTGATCTGTTCATATGTTTATAGATATGCCATGCAAACTGTTCACATTATATTATTGATAAAACATCCGCAGACAGTATTGTTTAATATGAGTTGTCCACAAGAACATGTGTCTATACAAGATGTAAAATTGCCAATAACATGATTTTCCACATTCAAAACATTTCCCATAACTATTCTCAAAAGGTTACTAAGATATCTGTACAATTTAAATGTAATAATCTTTTATTGCATACTTTTAAAACACTTGCAAATGTTTGGTGATAAATTATATCAAACAAAGGATTTTACAAAAACGCAGATTGTCGCACAGAAAAGTTAGAAAGAATTCTATACATCAGATATATACTCACGTACATATAGTTCAGGGTCTGGGATCACGTGTTATGAAAACAGTGTGACGCAATGATTAATTTCATATTTATTTTAGTACATACACATGTATGTATATTATATGTAAATAGCCCAATAATCTGTGATGAAGCAAGGCGCATCAAACACAGAGATGCTTGCTTTTCATTCTGCTGTGTCTAAACGGTTGCATCTGTTTCTAGTTTTGCCAAAGATTTAAGTAGTCAACTGAAAAATTCTCGTGAATTATGCAAAACAAAACGATGCACGATTCTTCATGAAAGGTAAAGGGTTCTAAAACTAAAACACTTAGAATATCCATAAAACAAATAGATGTCACAGTTTTGTGACATACAGAGCTACATATTACCGAAATCCGTCAATGAGTTAGGCAAATCTACTGTAATCATGACGTCACATATGACGTCACATCGTTACGAAACAACGTGATCCCATACCTTGTAATTGTAAGCAAGGAACCTTTACGTCATAATGTATACATATAAATGTACACCAGACTACAAACATAACAATCACTACAATCATCAACATACATACAATTTCACATGTCACATACACAAAACTATTTACAAATACATGTATACACGTTCAATTATATTGAACATTTTGTGAATATCAATACAACACATCTACATGAATGTGTCAAATATGATGCATTGTAAAATCAACACATGTACACGACCGCCTGCGCTAATGTTGCCTATATGTATTATTTTTCTTTATTTCAAATACTTGAATATGGTGCTTGAAGTCAGGCAGTTTGATTGGCTGTTCCTGAGCTGTGCTACAGCTCAGGAACAGCCAATCAAACTGTTTGATTGCGAGTTGATATTGTCAATAGATGTTTAGAAATGTTGACATCTTGGCAAGATTAAAGCAGGCTACAGCTCAGGCACAGCCAATCAAACTGCTTGATTGCCAGTTCACATTGCCAATAGATGTTTAGAAATATTGACATTTTGGCAAGATTAACGTTGGCGGTTGTGTACTTCCATTCCAAACACAGTATACCATCACATGACGATACAACCACTTGCTACATGTTTACGTAATATTGAACGTATATGAAGTTTGAAATAATTAATACAATATACTTATACTTTTGGCTTCAATATCGTTACATGAACGACAAAACGCGTATAGCTGATACTAAATACATGTATCTTCCATTAAATGCAGTTTCATTGTTGCAGATCGTTTATGTGCTAATGAGTGTGCATATGTCCAAATACGTTGTGCATTTCTGTAAATTAAGACAATATTTGACATACGAGTGTGTTATACAAAAAAAATATTCATCCACCTCATGGCAAGAAATACACAACCACAATTTGTGTAATTAAATGCAACACGTGTATTCTTAATGTATTTTACATGTGAATTCAAACTTATCATGTTTCTTTACACATATTTACTTACATACATGATCTAACATAATAGCATACATGTATATGTAATACAGTTTTATTAAAGCATATTAGTCAATCGGACTCGACATGAATGGGGGTCATGCCTTGAACACATATACAGCGAGTTATACTGTGTATTATCTAACATGAAGAGTGATATGAAACATTGCTGATAGTCGATAGGAAAAGTATATAGCACACGTGTTGTATATGTTGTAACGGGGGTTTGTAGTATGTTAAACATAAGATACTAGTATGTGAAATGAATGGACTAAGCCCCACTTCTACTAGTTGCGAACGGTAACTCTTGCAATTACTCCCGTACCGTCCGTAGCTACGGACGGTACGGGAGTAGATTGCAAGAGTTACCTTCGAAACTACACTTCTACTTACCCATTTCACCCCTAAGTAACTGGAATGGATTGTGATATGTTAATTTTGCAATTTCAGACTAGTCCATTTATGAAAAGGGTGTGTTTTTGTTCCAAAAAATATGACAAAATCGCAGATCCTGATGAGACGGCTCGTCACGAGCCGGCTTATCGGGTCTATACGATTTGCCAATATCACTATACAGGCCAGTGGTGTTGAAAGGGCTAAGTGGCCGTGAGTCCATCCATTTCACTTCAATTGGATTTTGGACAATTTGCAGATGCTTGGGATGGTCAGGGAATTTGATTTTGAAAACACTGGTTGATAATGACTTGGCAGTAACGGCAGTAAACAGTGTGATAGCAACCTTACTGGTAATGGAATGTAAAGGCAATATTTAGACAGAGGGCAGTGAATAACAGTAATTTACAATAATTTACATGGTTGTATTTCAGTTGTATTTGAGAGGATAAATACGAGTCATCGCGTTTTATTGGCACTATGATGCATTTGTTGCATTAATTTTATGTTGGCTTATATGTATTTCCATTCTATAACCTATTTCTGTTGTGCTTAGTTTATCGTCAGACTGTACATCGCTATTCTTAGCACAGTGTTGAATTTTCTGTGATTACCGCTCTATGCTTACGTGTTGTATATGGCATTAAATGATTACCTTGTAGTTTCCTCATTTAACTCGATATGCTTGATATTTTACGTATATACTGATAATAGTGGTCAAATTATTGTCACACATGGTTATTACATAATTGTGGTCATATGCCTGACGTTTTGTATGTGAAAGAAATGAACTTAATTGTTTTGTCTGTGGTATTATGTAAGATGTAGTTGTGCAGTAAATTCAGCATGATTATAATGCCATTCTGAATCCCCAGCACAATTGGTGCATTCCACCACGGGTAATACACTTAAACGACTTTCTACTTATATTTACACCAGTCCTGCTGTTGTCTTTGTCACTATGATATGTTTTGATTTATAGTTTGCCATTTTCGTATTGCTTCATGGGCCATATGGCTTAAAGTGTTGTATTTTGAATAAATATCTATATACATTGTAGTAGGAAATTGTATAATGGTTCAGGATGTAATATCCTTTATGGGACTTTATTAGATTTTCGAAATGTGATGTGTGATTACTCGTACAATATGTGGCCTTAGGCTGTGTTTCCTTTCTGGCATCATTCATTCAAAAATGTTATAAGTAATAATGTATTTTTCATTAACTGAAGGAAATGTTTATCAGTGCCCACTATACATATATAATCCTCTAGTAATATTTATTTTACTGATAGTGAATCGCGGTGGTATCAGGCTATTTTCATATGCAAATGAGGCATGCTATTTTTTAATTATTTATACTAATTAAATGATCACCTGAAAAAATAATATTGTTGACAGATTATATTGTATGATCATTGCACATCAAAAAATAAATACCGAGAATAAATAGTAATGTCCGTTAACATTTTAAGGAAACATGGTTATCGTTCCTGATACCAGTGTGGAAATTTACGTCTGATATAAAATGTATAATAATGCCAATCGATACGTGTGGTAATGAATGTTTATTTTGACGGAAAATGTCACAGATGATGTCTCTGATACAGAGAACATTTTGTGCCTATAAGTGGGCATGTACCTTTAAGTTGTTTACGTTTATTGGCATGTTTGTCTTCCACTGGTATAACAATATAATCAGTATACTTTGAGGGAGAAATTTTCAATTTTTTGAAAAATTTATTAATTTTTATTATACTGAATTTATTACATTATCACAGCCATTTAATGGCTGTGATAATCTAATAAATTCAGTATAATAATTCTGCATACTTTTAATCATGAAATATATGCATTTGTTAGTTCTATACGAAATAATGCATATCAGGAAAAATAAATGATTACTCCCTCAAAGTATACTTTGCTAGTAAAGTATACTTTGCAATGTTGATGAAATCGGCTACTGATAGCTACGTCAGTCTATGAGATGGTCTGCCTTAATGCAAATGCCATATTTCTAGAAATTGATGAATATTATTTATGATATATTTTGTAAATGTTCGAAAACTCAGAGCAGGTGCAGCTTTGTCTTGGCAACGAAGCTATCTATTGTATTCTCTATCACTGGAATAAAGCAAACCATATCTGAGACTACCCCATCTACACTACAAAATGTGCCGCTTATGAATTTCACATGTTTTCCACATGAATTTCATATGATAATTTCATATGTAAATTACATAAAGTGAGTCAATATGCAATTCATATGCAAAATCTTCATATGTTTTTCACACGTTTTACATATGAACAGCTTATGTATTTGTTGCATATGTGGCACATTTTGCTGTGTAGTATACTATAATTTCAACACACAGCACTAGTCAATAACATATAAATATACATATACAAACATATATTTTATTTACAACATAGCACACCTACGCTTACAAGAAAGACAACCTTCAAATGTAGTATATAACAGCACTATGGGAAGTAGATATGAAACCTTAGTTTCCCATAATGACGTAACATACTACATGTTATTATGCAATGGTTCCAGTATAGCAGTATATGTAGCGAGTCCAAGCTATCTACACTAAATGTATAGTCATCAAACATGTGTCATTCCACATTTACAAATATTGCCTTGTATCTTTTTCATATATTTATTTTTTAACAAACATATACTTCATCGGGTATTTTTTTACTATTTATGGTATTTGATTTATTTGAGTTTAACGGCCTATCAACAGCTAAGGTCATTTAAGGCCATGCCAACGGGTTCGATCCCTTATATAACCTGATGTATTCGCGGGAAAATCCCAAAATCAGAGCGGAATATTTGCAATATATATATTCAGTCCTAAAATTAAAATAACCTGAACGGGTGCCAGAATTATGGTGTTATTGGTGGATTTTTATTATGCATACACGATACCATGCATGCATTTCCTGTGTATACACATATGTATAAAACCTAACTAATATTACAAGCGGCATACAACAGACAATGGGTGTACACAGCCATCTGACGTAACCGAGAGTGTACAAAAGTAAAATATGTTTAATGGCGACGGGCTAGCGGAGCCATTAAACATGTTTTCCGACCTATCATTTTCTGATATACGCAGCAAATTTAAAAATTACAATGCGATTAAACTATTTCTAGTGCACTCCTTTATTACTGGCGTAGGAATACATATTGAAATAAGTTGCGACCTTTCATCAACAATGATATACCTGTAATGTATGACCATCAGCTAATCAGATTGCGTGATATTTATAGAGTGCATTAGAATGTCATTTATATTATTCCTGTATAAAGAAAGCAACTAATACAATCCATTTATACACCACCATGAAAACATGTCTTGGCATTTCATTATAATTGTCTCAATGGAGACAATTCTAATGAAATACCAAGATGTCTGCCTGCGCTAATCTTGCTGATATTTGTCAATGTGTTTATTACAAAATACTTTAATATTGTGTTTGAGAGTAAGCAGCTTGATTGGCTGATCCTGAGCTGTAGCTGTAGCTACAGCTCAGGATCAGCCAATCAAACTGCTTGATTGCGAGTTGGTATTGCCAATAGATGTTCACAAACGGTGACATCTTGGCAATATTAACGCAGGCGGTGATGTAAATATGCCAATATGATAGCCATTGACGGGCAATGATGTATATGTGAAATGACACACTTTCTTAGACATAAACAACAATATTAAATTAGTATACAAGCACAAAACATACACTTATAAACAAAGGTATGCGTTTCATTATTGCAATGTGATCTGGAATATTATGAACACGTCGTTAGGGCTGATCCGAATAATGATTAAAATGTAAACATCCAAACCAATCACTACCAGCATAGTATGAGAATGACAATTGAGAATGAACACCTACTCCATACACATAGGTCAAGTAAATCTTGTAAAGTGAAAGGGGTGGTTATCAAATGTGACTAAGTTTTTTTTATCCGATTAATGAATTACTATTATAACAGAAACACTGTCCATTTTAATAACTCCATAATTCGAGAGAATGGAGAATGAAGATGCTTCATTCTCTGAACTATGGAGATATTATATTGCAGAATGCCTCTATGGTAGAGATTTCCCTAGGATTTTTTAAATGTGGGTCCCAGGACTCCCAACTTAACTATTCTGGGGGTCCTTGGTGATGTTTAGGGTCCCATGTTTCAAACACATGTTTCGTTAAAAATAATATCAAAATGGTATTGATATTCCTGAATTATCTGAACTGTTTTCTATAAAAAACAGTTACACAAATTCTGTAAATTTTTTAAAAGGATTCATTTGCACCGGCAAGTTTTGAGGGTAGATGGGATGCATTGCTAATTGTCAGTGTGGGTCCTCGGCCAATACAATGCATCAGAAATGCAGAAAAATTCAGGGAAATTCCTGCTATGGTAACAATGATTCATTATAGGAATGAATGGCCTTTCTGTGGAATTTATCGGAGTATAAACGTGGGGAGTATAAACGTGGAAAAGTCGCTTGAATACTGGATGAAGGCCTTCCGGCCTTCGTCCAGTATTCCCGCAACTTTTCCAAGTTTATATCCCCGATAAATTCCACAAAAATGCCATTCATTCCTTATAATTCCAGCATTTGAAATAAATTCATCAAGAAAATGTGTTTATTTTCCGTTTTCTTAAGAATTATTTTTACTGCGCCTCACGGTTACAGAAAGTAGTTCGACGTGGGAGTTTACAGGGATATAAATTTTGGACAGAGACTTGCTACGGGCCAATCAAATGTTAGGGAAATGTGTAAATATTTTTGTGCTGGAATTATATTGTCATATTTGCAAAATAGCATTACAGATATAATAGTGATCGCGTCCTCTCTTTCTCTTTCTTCGTGATCGCGTCCTCTCTTCCTCTTTCGTGGACAAAGGTACTGTTACATTTTTTGGGATTTAAATGTCTTCTGCACGCATTACATTCACACAAATTGAATACAAAGTTACCTCATAGTGTCATACGAAACCACACAATACTATGTTACAATGAATCTGCTTGTATAACGAGTATGCTTGAAGCATCTTTATAAATGATAGAAATGTTTACATTATGATATAACGAAAAAGCATATCCAATCATTCATTCATTTACTCATGAAAATGGCATTTGGCCAACATTAAAATACTTACTGAACAAATACGTTGTCATTGGAATAAGCAGGCTAACATCAAACTGGGATTAGCAACATAATTCACTGAAAACTGCCGTAATCATTCATTATAAATACAACTATCACTTATCTTGTAATATGAATAAGCGGGTTAATTCCAAGATAGAATTTCCAAGATAGAATCAGTCCCGTTGTTCCAGTGGCAATTTTCATTATTCGTGATTAACCCTATGCCGTTACTCACAACAATTGTGGTCTGCTGTCGCTTTTATATCTTGCCTTATTTCTCAATAAAAACATGGTTTGACAGCACTTCAGAATCATTTCCAATGGATCCAATGGAAATTATTCTGAAGTGCTGTCAATGCATGTTGAAAATTATTCTAAAGTGCTGTAAAAGCATGTGTTTGATAATAAAAATGGAAAAAATAAGATAGCGGTCTAAGGGTTAAAACTATCATATACAATAACTGGGCTAAATCCAAAATGGAATTATCCCTACAGTATAGTTCTACTGACAACAGTATGTATTCATGCTTAAAACTATCGAAACACGTCCCATTGGACTCAGTGTGCTACCGCCATCCATTTATTCCACTGAGAAGTATAAGTTATTGTTCACATATTGAATTCTTAAAGGTACATGCCCACTCAGTATGCACAAAAAGTTATTTATATGAATTAAATAAATGTACCATTGTGTCACTATTCCACCAGTTCTAAAAGTTACAAGTGCCCGCTATACAGATACAATCATTTAGTAATATTTATTTTGTTGATAGTGACGCGCGGTGGTGTCAGGCTATTTTCATATGCAAATAAGGCATGATATTTTTTAATTATTTATACTAATTAAATGCGTCACCTGAAACAATAGTAGTTTCGACAGATTATGAACTATGATCATTGCACATCAAAAATTAAATACAGAGAATAAATAGTAATGTCCATTAACATTTTAAGGAAACACCTGATACGAGTGTGGACATTTACGTCCGATATAAAATGTATAATAATGCCAATCATTACATGGGGTAATGGTGAATGAATGTTTAATTTGCCAGAAAATGAAAGTAGGGTTATAAGTTATATGATTGTTTTAATCATGAAAGCTTAATGCTGTTAATCATAGTACCTTTATTCCACTGACAACATATATGATAGTTGTACTACTTCTGAATAATATTCAGTATTAAAAACATCATTAATTGATCTTAAACAACCCGAAGTAGTTGAGCTTCGGCTCTCGTACGATCAATGTGAGATTCGACACCTTCACAAAGAGTTCATCGCCTTGTCGTAGATGGAATACAGCCCCGAGGTAACTCGTGTACTCGCCGAATGCTTTGTTCTGTCCCCAGCATTTAGTGATGGAATTCTGGATCATGGATTCCTCACCTCCATGCGGATAGACGATATTGTATCTGGAAGAGCAATGGATGATAAACTTTATTTATTTTACAACGATTACAAACAAGCGCGATAACACTTATACTAATGCTTTCGTTGGCACAGATGAAGGCGTAGGGGGCGGTCATTAATGTGGGAGGAAACCGGAGTACCCGGAGGAAACCCACTTGTCCGATCTGGTGACCACCATACCATCTCGCATACTGCCCCTGCCGAGGATCGAACCCGGGGTCGCATTGGTGAGAAGCGCGTTCGTTACCGATTGCGCTAACCGGACAACAATGGATGATACTGAACATAACTGTATTTCGTTATCTTTCTCACGGCATGCAGATAACGCAAAACCGTTATCTACAATGTGTACAACACGTTTAATCCATTTTTTTTTCTCTTATATTTAAGGGTGGGAAATGGCTTGAAGACCTTCCATACCCGGTTTAATCCTTTCAATACGAGTTGCATTATATACACAGTACAATAGCAGAGCTCCAGATAAGCTGCGTATTTGCTTAAATACCCAATTAAAATTGCCAAAAACCCAATTGAAATCACAAGTAGTGAGTATCAAAAAGCAATACAAAATTGGGATGCTGTAGAAAACAATAAACAGGCCACAAATATAGCATATTTTTTCTCATTTTCTATGAAAACACATCTTGGTATTTCATTAGAATTGTCAGAATTGTCTCCAAGGAGACAATTCTAATGACATGCCAAGACATGTTTTCATTTCGAAGCAAACTATTTAATAATTGCTGTCTGTTGGTGTGTAAACAGTAGTGTGATTTTATTTTACCCAATTCAAATTTTGAAATACCCAATTGCTTCAGAAATGACGGAGTGACAATACTCAATTACTAATTCCTTATCTGGAGCCCTGCAATAGTACTGCATACTATAGTCTGTTTCACGAAAGCTGCCCAAATTTTACGGCCATATAAAAAATTTATTGATAGTATTAAATTAAAGGAAAATTTAAGAATGAGCCTTCTTTTTATTTCGTGAAATTCGGTCAAATATTGGTTTTATTACGAAAAATTGATTTCTCTATGGGAATTTAACATGGGGGAAAAAGAGGTAAAGGAGTGTGGGAGGAGTCAAAAAACGAAAAATTTTGGAAATTAACTCAGAAACCTGGCTAGATAGCTTGGAAATCATCTAACTAAGAAAACAAAAATTAAATTTTAAAAATCGGTCCAGTATTTCTGAAATTCTAAAATATTTCCCCATGTTAAATCCCCATAGACATCTTCACTCCGTGAAGATGTCTATGGGGATTTAACATGGGGAAATTGTTTTTTCGCAATAAAATCAATCTTTTACCAAATTTCACGAAATAAAAAGAAGGCTCATTCTTAAATTTTCGTTTAATTTAATATTGTCGAAAAAAATATTGTTTTTGAATTGTCTATATAGCTGTAAAATTTGGGCAGCTTTCGTGAAACAGACAGTAGGACCTGTGTTTATAGACGATGGTGTATCAGGAAGAGCAACATAACGTACAGTTTCAGAGATGCCAACATTGGACAAAGCCAAAGAGTAATGATTGTGCCTAGCCAGTATCGGCACATGGCCTAACGACACAGTGGTTACATTTTAACCAAATACATTATTTAAATAAGTAAAATGGACCGAATAAGTGGCAGAATAAACACTCGGAGCTCCAGATAAGTTTTGTATCTAAAGAGTATTAAGCTCTCAGATTTCAAATTCAATTCGTATTTTACAAATGTATTATTGATTTTCTTCCTTATTAAATAGGGAACAAATGATAAAAATAATAAAACAAATTTAACAATTCCCTTATTTGATCTCAACTAAGTGAATTTCAACTTTATTATAGTATTTTCAATACTCAATTTGAAAATCAATGCGTATTTTCACATTGCTACGAGTATTTTGTACTCCCACTTTTGATAAGCAATGCGTATTCTGCTAAAATAAGTGCGTAAAATACACGAATACGCACCTTATCTGGAGCATGGAAACCTGTATTGAGTATTACACAATATACTGCTTTATAAATTCTTATTTTCTTTCTATAGGAGTTGTGTTCGTCAAATAAATGATGAACGCTACAGCATGTATTTGCCAAATATCGTTCTAAGATAAGAAGGCAATACAGGTAAATTCTGACACAAACGACATACATGTAATGGTGATGTATTTTAATAATATATTCGTCAAATAAAAGCTGAAGACAGTGCATTTTGGTATTATTGTAGTCGGAGAACTGTTGTAACCAATGACAATGTGACACCTAGCAACGACTTACATGTACCTGGATATATGTATAGAATTGTGTCTTCGTATGATTATTGACAAATTATTTTTGTGTTTGTTTATTGGTGTTTAACGGCCTATCAACAGCGAAGGTCATTTAACCCTCGCTACGCGGGAGACGAAAATTGTCGTCTGCTGTTTTTCATTTTTTCCTTCATTCTTAACAAAAAAAATGTTTTGGCAGCACATATTAATCGTCTTCAGTGGAGACGATTCTCATGCGCTGTCAAAACAGGTTTTTACCGAAAAATATTGAAAATAAAACACTTCCAGCAGACGACAAAAATGAATTCAGCGTAGTAAGGGTTAAGGCCGAGTTATTTCCAAATGAACTTTATCACCGACAAACTTACCAATCCCATGCTAAATACACATATATACGTGTCGTCCGTCGGCTAACAATCTGCCTGTATATAGAGAATACCAGGATAGTGTCTTTTGATATCAAGTCTATCCGGCAAGGCTAGGAAACGCGTAGGAATTCCGAGCCGAGCCTGATAAAGTTTATATCAAAAGACAGTAGCCTGGTATTCTATTTATCAGGTAACGTTTTAATTTTCTTAAAAATTACCACAGATGACGTCGTTATCTATGGACATAACGCGAACTTGTTTACGTTCCATCATTACAATGACGTCATTCGGTAACATCACGTGACGTCATCCGACCAATTGAACGTCAGTTTTCACGTCTTTGTAAGCCGGATGTCTGTCTCGGGTCAATGGCTGATACAACAATATAATTATGTTATCAGTCACTCAGTACCTATTCGATTAATACAGGACAGGTTACCAGGGGCCTATTTCATCAACATTGCAAAGTATACTTTACTAGCAAAGTATACTTTGAGGGAGTAATCATTTATTTTTCCTGAAATGCATTATTTCATATAGAACTAACAAATGCATATATTTCATGATTAAAAGTATGCAGAATTATTATACTGAATTTATTACATTATCACAGCCATTAAATGGCTGTGATAATGTAATAAATTCAGTATAATAAAAATTAATAAATTTAAAAAAAAATTGAAAATTTCTCCCTCAAAGTATACTTTGCTACTAAAGTATACTTTGCAATGTTGATGAAATAGGCTACTGCTGATAAATATATAGAGTGTGACATTGACTAACGACCTACCTGTACAGATAATGTGAGAGCGACTGGGATCCCGTCTCGGCGTTGGCCACACCATCAAACACCTCGAGGAAGGAGAGCTGGCTGTAGACGTAGTAGAGCCCGGCCTCGAGGATCACGATGCGCCCGTGTCGGTACTGAACCTTGTTGGTGAAGGCCAGATCCTCGTCGTTGATCCAGTGCGAGATCGGGAACTGGCGGCCCGGTACTGCAATGGTTGGTTGATTGGTTGTTAATTGGTTGGTTGGTTGGTTGATATATAGATTGATTGATTGATTTATAGATTGTACTGGAACGTTTGATTTGAGTTTTACTTTACTCATCTCCTGGAATGATTGACTTGAGTTTTACTCATCTCAACAGCAAACTCATATACAGAGGGGGGGGGGGTTGTCAATGTGCTGTCAATTCGCATGCGCATATTCAACTGCGCAGTTCTGTCAGCTTTAAACATTTTGCCTGCACATACTTCATTGAACTACTGAATATGTCATGTGTTCGGACTGAATCTGGGCACGACAATGATTTACACATTTGTTTTGAACGCATTAGATGCACAGAAGTAGTCGGCACCAAAGTATTAGAACACATATATTCTGTCCCACAACCGGGAAGAAGGAATATAATTACATTTGTATATTCCAGTAGTTGTTAACACACACCATATATCAGTCTTTAGAGCAATGAGTGTCACACAAAGCTGCCATTAAATGCAAATATGTGTAACATACACCAACATACAAATTGTCAAATACGTGACCACGAATACCAACACCATCAGTTACGGGCAGTAACTGGAATACTGTCTGTGGCAGTATACTGCAACGGTACTGTGGTTTTGCAAGGGCTATTTCCCGCAGTATTCTACGCACGGGTACTGGCGTTACTGCCCGCATGTGCTTACGAACAGGTACTGTAGTTTTGTAAGAGTTACTGCCCCCAACAACATCGTTAGAATAAGTCGACGAATTCGTATCTTTCATACAAATGCACGGACAAACAACCATCACCAGTGACACCAATGATGTCCACGTTTGACTTGATTTTGAAACATACTTCAGGGCTCCAGATAAGGAATTAGTAATTGAGTATTGTCGCTCCATCATTTCTAAAGCAATTGGGTATTTCAAAATTGTAATTGTGTAAAATAGAATCACACTACTGTTTACACATCAGCATACCGCACGTATTGAATAGTTTGCTTCTAAATGAAAACACATCTTGGTATTTCATTAGAATTGTCTCCTTGGAGACAATTCTAATGAAATACCAAGATGTGTTTTTATGGCAAAATAAGTAAATATGCTATATTTGTGGTCTGTTTATTGTTTTCTGTAGCATGATAAAGATACCACAAATTTTTCATTGCTTTTTGATACTCACTACTTCTGATTTCAATTGTTTTTTTGGCAATTTTAATTGGGTATTTACGCAAATACGCACCTTATCTGGAGCTCTGACTACTTGCACTGCAGAACACCATATGGTTCACCGCCCTACACTGAGGGTGGGTGAACAGTAGGGGGTTCTACAGCCCTCCTTTAGTGTAACACCTGTCAAGTACAACGACGTTTAAGGATTACGTCGACAATTGACGACTAAACAAGGAATATATACGTAATATAAGAAATATGCTTTCGATATCTCATACTTTTGTAGTTGCCCATGTTATAGTTGCCACGGTTTTGATGAGGTTACACTAGGGGAGGACTATAGAATCCCCTACCGTTCACAAACCCCTATTCAAGGTGCATGATCACGTGGTTACAAAAACAACAACGTCGCCCACTCCAAAGCAAGTATTATGTGATATGTTCAACGGATTTTGATGAAATATGGCGCAGCAAACGCGTCTTCAAGATCTGCATTTGGTGGTCCATGGAGTTATGTCGGCACAGACACAGACTTATGTCGTTTTCGGTAGACACGGAAATCGATTCTTCGCAAAAACGACAGAAATACAGAGACCACCAAATGCAGCTTAACAAGACGCGTTTGATGCGACATATTTCATCAAAATCCGTTACGTAGTAAGGACAATATGAAAGAATACGTACTTTGAATCAGATGGATTCTGGAAGTTTCAGTACTTGTTGTTGTTAGTACCACGTGATCATACACCTCGCTAGTGTACATGTAACCGATGTTATACTAGGTGTGGGTAAACAGTAGGGGGTATATACAATGCACCTGCGTACATCTATTAGGCAGTATGCAATTACATTCTTGGTATAAATATATGTTATTAAATAGTAATTACATAATGTTTCGGTATACAGTGGGGTCAGCGTGTAAGTGCACACACGAACGAACACGACAGGTTGGTTCCAACCTGTCGTGTTCGTTCGTGTGTGCACTTACACGCTGACCCCACTGTAAAGAGGATTGGAACGAAAGATTGCTATCTTATAGAGTTCCTCTCCAATTACATTCTTTTTCCACAGTGCTTACGAAAACATAAACTTGTACTCGTTAACTAATTGCCGGGGTTGTATAGAAACACAATACCATGGGCAAAGGCATATAATGACACAGAACATCAAGGATGTGATCGACACCTTACACAAATGGGGTTAGATAGCAAAGACACGTCAAACTGTGAGTCATATATTTACCCCTAGATACTGCGAAATTAAATAATCGAACATAGTGAAATACAGTGTACATGGATATACATTATACATATAGTATATTGTGCAAGAAAACGAATGATTGGAATGTGTTAATATACATGTATATGATTTAGACTTAAAATGGTGACAATTGAGGAACAGGAAGCCGTTTCACTGAACTTCGTACGACTAAAATGTTCGTAAGTGCAAAATTATGATAGTCTGTAAATTTCACATTAACACTGTGTTCTTGCAAACATTTAGTGGATTTACATTTATTGAGCATATGCTGCATATGCAGCCTATGCTCAATAAATATAAATCCATCAATTGAAATTTCCAGACGATCTTAAATTTGCACTTACGAACATTTTAGTCGTACGAAGTTTAGGGAAACGGGTCCGGTTCAAAGTATGTATTAGTCGGATAAACATAAATTTCTGAACACTATGAACATCAATTCCTTTCATAGCCAGAATACTTTATAATCATATTCTAGTAGGTTGCCGAATATATCATTCGCTAATGAGATTCCTGAATAGTCGGGCGCCGTATGCATTATGAATAATTGATCATGTCGGAATCGCCTTACCACGTATGACAATACAAGAAACATGAAACATAATATCATGCCTTAAAGTTTGCATGCAAGATTTACATACGAGTTTTACATCTTATTTCAAACTCGGTAAATATCCCCTGCAGCGATACCAAGTATGATACAACAACAGGGCTCCAGATAAGGAATTAGTAATTGAGTATTGTCACTCCATCATTTCTGAAGCAATTGGGTATTCAAAATTATAATAAAATCACACTACTGTTTACACGTCAACAGACAGCAATTGAATAGTTTGCTTCGAAATGAAAACATGTCTTGGCATTTCATTAGAATTGTCTCCTTGGAGACAATTCTAATGAAATACCAAGATGTGTTTTCATGGAAAAATAAGAAAATATGCTATATTTGTGGTCTGTATATTGTGGTCTGCACAATTTTTGCTTTTCGATACTCGCTACTTCTGATTTCAATTGGGTTTTTGGCAATTTTAATTGGGTATTTAAGCAACTACGCAGCTTATCTGGAGCTCTGATACAGATTGTATCTCATGTTTAGGCAAGTATCGACCCAACTCGGTTATTAATGAACACACCAGTCATGCTGCTCGTATATCAGAACACTGTCGGCTTAATGGGTCTGCCAATTACGAGCGTTTAGACATAGTTAATGATTATTCAAAATCAAAGCAAACATCCAATCGAGATGTACGGACAGTTGGTCGTGGTGGGAAAGATTTACTGCCGGAATCTGATTAAGATGCGTCGAAAATGCCATATTCTGAAGCTTACTTAACAATATGTGCAAACAGAGCGACATATGACGTATGTACGGAAGACGTGATTTTGATTTTTTTCTTGCCCTATGTGTAAGTAATATCAACACGTATTCCAAGATACATAGCGCATTTTGTTTTCTACGAAGCAATATCAAATGTGCGTAGTTTGTAGCGTAAGTACGAAAAAACGTGAATTGCCGTTGCTACATGTAAGCATTAGAAGCTATATAGAGAATAGTAGGTTAGTGCCGTGAATGGGAAAACATATCTGGCGAGGCTCGGGGAACGGGATGGGCGAGGCTCTGCCGAGCACATCCCGTTTCCGTGCCGCGCCAAATATTGTTTCCCATTCACGGCACTAACCTACTATTCTATTTATCCCGTCAACACCTACAAATGGCTGTAAAATGAAAAAATAGTATTGACTGGATATCAAAAATGTTTCACGGCACCGTGTTTCACGGCACATACGCACTGTGTTGACGGGATAAATAACGGTATTTGGTTAAAGAGAAGGGGGTTTTTCTTCTTCACGTGAGAGTAATATTAACACATTATTCGAAGTTACACAGCGCACTTTGGTTTTAAATTACTGTAAGGGAGTTTACCCTTTTTGTGACCCAATCCAATGACAATTCTGCAAACGATGTACAAATTACATGCATATTAGCATATTATGTAGATCATATTATGTAGATATACATGGTATATGTAGACATAAGGCCCAACGTGAAGTATAATTGATACATTTAAGTATATGCAAAAACGAATTACTTAATATATGTTCGAGTATATTTACAATGTATTATGTACCCAGATAAAAGGGTGTCCGGTTATTGTTTCCACTGGAAAGCAAGAATATTAACTCGCCAATATATATATATACACGTGCTTTTCAATCATGAACATACATTATCATGGAATAATAAATTCCACAGAATCAGATTTACTTATCTTATATGTAATGGTTGGAATTGGCTAAAGGAAAATGTCATACCCGGAATCAGATCGAAATGAAACATTGCTATATTGTCGTGGTGCTCATCTTAGAGATATATCATTGCATATTACCTGTCGGCTGTTCCGGCCGTCGGACAGACCCCATGAGATGAGCCGCCGGCTTCAGATCCGTCGTATCCGGGTCGGAATTCGATGCAATCTTGATGTTTCCTGAAAATAGATGAAATGAACACGAATTAACGTTTGACCAACTGGTTGCGGGGATCATTACAGTCCGGAATTGTTCTGGTTCTACAAAAGAAGGACGTCATATCGTTTACGCATCATTTTGACATCGTTTTCGTTTTAATAATTAGAAAACGATGCCGCAAGTTTCGTTGGTTTAAACGTGTCACGTTTAAACCAACGAAAACATCATTTTCTAACTAAAACGAAAACAATGTAATGCGTTGAAAGAAACTGCAGGCGTTGAAAGAGTTGAAAGCATGGTATTTAACCCTTCCAACACCACAGCAATGTTTGCAAACAGTGCAGATCCAGATGAGCCGGCTCGTAACGAGCCGTCTCATCAGGATCTCCACTGTTTGTTAATAATTTTAAACGTCGTACAGATTACCCTTTTAGAAGAATAGGATAATTTGAATGAACAAAATTAATGAAATAGCGTGAAACATTGGCATGGAACATCCTATTAAGTTACTTGGTGTTGAAAGGGTTAAAATAAAATTATAAGGAAAATCGTTTCTATGCATATCGTTGTACGAAACGATCGTTTTCACACGCGTCGTCTTCGTTTAGGAACCATAATCAAATATTCGCTGTAGTTCGGTGGTTATTTGGTGGGCGCGTAAGTAGCTTCTTTGTCAGATTCTTCACCAACAAATAAATTAAATTAAAGTACACATGAGGTGAAAACACTGAACAACAGTTCAGTCCAACATGACGACCAGTGTGCGGCATTGGAACGGTCAATGGGCAAAACTTCCCACTTACATGGAGTTTGTCAAAGCGAAAACATACTGAATAAAAAATACAACTGAATAACATTTTCTCAGTTCCTAGTTTCTAGTGCCACAATATGATGAATGTATGATTTCGACCAATCAAATATGACAACAGGAAAACGATGAAAAATGAGAAGCAATTAACGGGAATCAGCCGAAATAGCACGAAATTAAGACAAATATCGGAAACTGGAGAAATTATCGCATAGTACCACAGAAACACTACGTAGAACTTTTTCCGAGAAAAGGGTATGAAGACGTTCCAGGAATGGTTGCGACACTACAACGACTTGGACGTCGGACCGTTCCTGGAGGCACTGACTAAAATGACGGAGTTCTACAGGGGGAGAGGTGTGGACATACTCAAGGACGCTGTATATTTGGCAACCAGAATGTATGGTCAGATGAATTGTTGTTTATGATACATGAGATAACCTATGGTGCTTTTTCCGCGATCAGTGTAACCCCAGTAGCCTATTTCACCAAAATTGTAAATTCAACCCTAAGGAACTGGAATGGACTGTGATATGTTAATTTTGCAACCAATCCAATCATCGCAAAATGATTTTCAGACTATTCCATTTATAAAAAGGGGGTCTTTTTTTGTTCACAAAAATAAGAAAATTACTTTCAAACAGTGCAGATCCGGATGAGACGGCTCGTTACGAGCCGGCTCATCTGGATCTGCACTGTTTGCATAAACCGATATAGCGGCCTTTATATAGCGGCAGTTATTATACTGAATTTATCACATTATCACAGCCATTTTGGCTGTGACAATGTAATACATTCAGTATAATAATCCTACATACTTTTAATAATCAAATTTAGGCAGTCGTTAGTTGTATCTGAAATAATGCATTTCGGGATAAATACTAATGTAACCCCGTGCCCGGAAGCCACACTGGTCAACACATCGATCTACTGCATACTCGTCGTGAATGGCATCACACCTCACAGTAGGGACAAAGGCACAAGTAATAAACGTGCCAAGACGGAAACGGCATAAAGAAGATATTTGCCTGACGATGATTTATAGTGGCGATGTTGTATGTATGAGGATTAATGACGGGGTGGAATGTGTTGGTATATGTGGCTGTGACGGGGAGAAATGAGGTTTATGGGTATTGCGACCAGTGTAGATCCAGACCAGACTGTGCATCCGCAGTCTGATCAGGATCTGCACTGTTCGCCATTCCTTCTAACAAGCAATATAGATCGTAGCCAGGTTACAGGAGCGTGCTATTTGAACTGGAGCCCACTGGTCACAAATCCCATAAGCCCCATTTCTCCAGTCACAGCCACATAATTTATGTGTAGATTGCGGGGAATCGTGTAAGACTGATTCGCATCATTCCATTACACTCTTCTGTTTGCGACGCCGAGCTGTCAAGATGTCTGTAATTAGAGCGCTTGACCAGGTGTTTGCTGTACTAAAGCCGATGATGCCGGAGGGTGTTAAAGCAAAGCCGCTTTACCACATCCACCACGGACACTCTACATTCACGCTAGAGGTCAACTGGTGCATCAAGCCGACGAAGCCAGCCGAGGAATCCACCACAACAGAGAAACCTCGCCGCCGACAACGCCGAAACCGCCGAAAGAAAGTTCCTGGGATTGAGAAGACCCCCTCTGTGGAGTCACGCTCAACCGCGAACGGCCCATCTCAGGGCCCTTATAGAGGTATAATTGTTGAACCTGCTACTCCTACGGATCCAGCCACGCCAGTTCCTGAGCCGCCGTCCACACCGATCGAGCCGCCAGCCGAAACTAGCGAGGAAACCATGGATATAGCGGGCCCCACACCGGGGAACGCTAGTGGGGATCCCGGGGGTCTAAAACCACCGGAGGAACCACACATGGACGAGGTCATATCCGACATATGCGAGTCTCCTTACAACAACGACCGCTACGTGTATGGTATTGAATACGATGGACCAGTGATATCGACGATCGTACTGCCACCTGTGCCAGCCCGAACCGTGCGGTACACAATGCCCAACCCGGAATACATGGAGATCTTACAACCAATCAAGATTACCGATGTAGACGGGTTCATCAGCAACGGCTACTTCTGCAGCAGTGTCGGCATCCACGACCTCAGACGAGGACGGAAACGAATCAAGGACTTCGTCAGCTATCGGATCATAGCAACTCGAGAATCCATCAACGAGTGTAAGGAGAACCTCGCTGCCGACGCCAGACGGCAGACAGAACTATCGAAACTCGCCGCGCCCGTCATGATACGACCGGGAAGGTTTGGAGGAATCGATCCAACACTACCGATGCACAACCCAGTACCCTTGGATCCGGGTCAGCGGTGGCACATCTGGTAGAGGGCCGAGGGCCGAAACACCATGGCGGACCGTGCTCTGGGATTACTGCGCGAAATTAGGTCACCAAATTGGTGGCCGCCAGCAGTAATCCATTCTGCACATTTGTCTCTGGGGCCCTAAGCCCGCGTACTGGTTCTACCCAGATTGCACAGGCTCAAAATTTTCAAAATTCATTTTTTGCTACTAGTACTGGTTCTACCCAGGAACCCAGCAAACTTTGCGGAGAAATCCGCGGGTAATCCCGGCCTCCGTGTCGGGAAACCCTTAAATTCGATAAACAACAACAACAACATCGTGTAAGACTGCGCAAGTCAATTGGGGTCATACATTCCCACGATACTGCCTCTGGTTACACCACCGCCTGCGCTAATCTTGCTCAATGTCTTTGCTTCAAAATACATGAATATTGTGTTTGATATCGGACAGATCGATGGGCTAATCTTGTCCACCAACATTGCAAAGTATTCCACCATCATTGCAAAGTATACTTTTATAGCAAAGTATACTTTTAGGGAGAATTTTTTTTTTTTATAAATTTATTAATTTTTATTATACTGAATTTATTACATTATCACAGCCAATATGGCTGTGATAATGTAATAAATTCAGTATAATAATTCTGCATACTTTTAATCATCAAATATATGCAGTTGTTAGTTTTATATGAAATAATGCATTTCGGGAAACATAAATGATTACTCCCTTTGCTAGAAAAGTATACTTTGCAATGTTGGTGAAATCTGCTGAATATATATTGACAATCAAAACTCGTCATCCAATCAGTTTGACTGGCTGTACCTGAGCTGTAACACAGCTCAGGCTCAGCCAATCCAGCTGATTGCTTTCAGGCATAATATTCAAGTATTTCGTAATAAATTGGCACAAACTGGCAAGATAAGCATAACCTCTCATCCTCCCTCAACAATAATGTGCAAGTAATAAACACGATTCTTTCATGACGTGTCAGCACTCGTCCATTGCAGCTGCCGGTCAATTTCAAACTGTACGCGCATGTCGGTATTTCGTGAGTTCGCACCTGTGAGGTTCGCTAGTTAAAATTGCCCACTTTTGCTGTCGACAACAGCATCATCGAATTTAATTGGTTAACAGTGGGTGGTACGAAATTAGAAAATCATGTTTCCTATAATACAAGCAGTGTATGGGGAACTCTTTATAATAACTAGATGGCCAAGGCCCGTATGTCGCGCCCGCCGAGGCTTTGATAGTATACCGAGCCTATCAGGAGCTTTTTTCAAACAAAATATAATAAAAACGTGTTACGTAAATATCGGATTTCCGATCTTATAGCGTGCAACATGATAGAAAATCTGATACTTATGTACCGATATCTGTGAAAATTGAAACAACCCAGCAGTCCTAGTATCGTCATATATCAATTAAACCACTTTACACAATTTTATTTGTTATATTATTATTTCTCAACAAATCCTTTAACAAAATCAGCCGTCCTAGTATCGTCATATATCTTTAATTAACCCTTTGAACCCGAAAGCCCGCTATATCGGTTTATGCAAACAGTGCAGATCCAGATGAGCCGGCTCGTAACGAGCCGTCTCATCAGGATCTGCACTGTTTGAAAGCAATTTTCATATTTTTGAGAACAACAAATACCCCCTTTTTATAAATGGAATAGTCTGAAAATCATTTTGCGATGATTGGATTGGTTGCACAATTAACATATCGCAGCCCATTCAGTTCCTTAGGGTTGAAAGGGTTAAACTACTTTACACAGGGCCATGATAAAACACGTTTATATGTTTGTATAGTATTTGTAAAAATAAATTGATGTGCCTTCGAGACAATTCTAATGAAATACCAAGATGTGTTTTCTTAGAAAATAAGAAACATATGCTATATTTGTGTTCTGTTTATTGTTTTCTGCAGCATGCTAAAGATACCATACAATTTGTAATGCTTTTTGATACTCGCTACTTCTGACTTCAATTGGGTTTTTGGCAATTTTAATTGGGTATTTAAGTAAATACACAGCTTATCTGGAGCGCTGCCTATGTGATTATCCATATGACCACAGTGTACCACGTGACTTTGAGGTATCGGTTCTGGGTTACTTGGATAGATAATGAATAATCAAATGTTTTGCCAATTTATGTAAGTGATGACTAATTGCATGTTTACCTCCGTTTTGCGTTTTTAAATCGTTTCAGTATATATGTGGAATAAAGGTATATCAAACATTTTGCGTCTCGGGTAGTACAGTAGAATGTGTACATATATATATACATTGGTATACATAATTCTGTATTGATCATACGGTGCGTTCCGTTTTATGCAAGAACTTGATACAAACTTGCACTATTCTTATAATAACATTAGCATTTATGCCAATACACAAGAAAACACCCATCTCGTTGTTTGCAAACAGTGTAGACACGGACCACACTGCACCGTGGTGGTGCAGTGTGGTCCGTGTCTTCACTGTTTGTCACAACAAACATGTATGTATTAACAACTGTATGGTGCAACCGTCAAACAGAATGTTCGGATTTTAATATGATTCGGATCAATTACGTTACAAATGCCAATTGTTTCTGTTGCCGCGCACCTGTACCGATAAATCCCAGTCACGCATAGAATCACAACACAAGCACAGACATGCGCGCACACATGAAAACAACGTCATTAAATACGCCGCTAGCGCCATGTTGCCGAAAACAGCCATTGCAGGCAGTTTTACGACCATGGCTTCAACGAGTTTGCATCATTTTAGGCAAACGCTGAAGATATACATTATGTTATTTATTTTATTTCCTCTACTGAGTAACACATTATTACTAATTGCTCCATATTGTAGAAGTGACAAGAACTATTTTCATGCGCGCTGGCGTAAGAATACATACGAAAGACGCTGAAAAACAGATGTTACCTCTAACTCGGGGGAAAACTATATACCCACCCAGAAACCCTGAATCCAGCATTAAATACGTACAGTGATACTACTGTACCTTAATACACTTATTATGTTTGTATTTTCTTGTCGGAATTTTAAACTCGTGTGTGCGCATGAGCACTCGCTGAAATCGCATACATGCGCATTCGCGAAAGAATATTCTGAGAAACACTGAGAAATTTCAGTTTCTCTGAAAGAATATCCTGAAAAACACTAAGAAATTCCGGTTTCCTCACGAAGCAATGACCGCGATGTTTATTAATACAAGATTCTTTGAAGAGGCTGTAGCAGCAAGTGAAGTACCAGTTCTTCCGCTGTACGTACACGACCAATCAGTTCCGAATGACATCGCCGCAACATCGCGTTATTGTTACGGACCCGCTGCCAACAATCACACTACTGTATACTGTTTAATGGCATAGAAAAACATGGACTTTTCCCCGTGCTGAACGGTGTTTTTCCAAATATACCTGTAACTGGAGAAATGGGGCTAATGGGTTTGCGACCAGTGTAGATCCATATCAGTCTGTGCATCCGCACAGGCTGATCCGTATATGCACTGTTCGCCATTACATTAATAAAACACCCGCCATGCTTCTAACAAGCACTTATATATACATGTACATATATCACAAATCCCATAAGCCTAATTTATCCAGTCACAGCCACAATCGGTCCGCGCAGTTGTACTCTCCGATGGTAACACGTGTTGTGTTATTTCTACGTAAATACAGTCAAACGTCGCTGAATCGGACAACCTGGGAGGTCCCCATGGTGTCTGGATTAAAGCGATGTTCCACTGTAATTCGAGTGCAAATGCATATGAACATTGTAATGCATTGTTGTTGTGTGTTTTGCGATCCTGAACAGATTTAGAGATGCTCCACTGTATTTCAGGCATGTGAGCACTGCAGCAATTTGATGTGCATTGTGCGATCATGAACACACATTGTAATAGGAGATAAATGGCATTGAAATCATCATAGTTTAAACACAATGAAACTTGCCTGTTGTTCTATATAGAGAGGTTGTACTGTATGTCAGGCGTGTTAGCATTGCAATGCGATTGTTGTGTGTTTTGCGATCATGAACAGACATATGCGTATTGTATTATAGGATATAAATGTCAATGGTACATTGACATTTATATCCTCTAATACTATATGCATATCATCTAAATTAAACACACAGAATATTAGTGCATGTTGCCCGGTTTAGAGATGTTCTACTATACTTGATAAGTCAGTAATTGAATGACTGTAGAAATGGTAAGTGTAACAACGTACGTACATTCAACGTGGTAAACTGGTGTTTACATGTAGACACGCTGCGCAATAACTAGGTTTATTTGCACATGTAAGCACGCAAGACAAACGTTTTTATTACGCTTAAATATATATTTGTTTAATTTAATGTTCCTACACTGGCTTAGAATTGTACTGCACATGCTGCTCGGCGGCTAACCTTTAAACCGACAATAACTAAATAATATTAGGTTATTGGCACCGCATAATTACCACTCAGTAGGCCCAAAATGTTCTTTATAGGAATTAAATAAGTGTATATTTGTGTCACTATTCCACCAGTTCTAACAATTACGAGTGCCCGCTATACAGATACAGATAATGTATAGTCATTTAGTAGTATGTATTTTACTGATAGTGACGCGCGGTGGTATCAGGTTATTTTCATATGCAAATGAGGCATGTTATTTTATTAATTATTTATACTACATGTAATTAAATGCGTCACCTAAAAAAAATAACATTTTCGACAGATTATAACGTATGATCATTGCACATCACAACATAAATACAGAGAATAAATAGTAATGTCCGTTAACATTTTAAGAACACTTGGTTATCGCCCCTAGTATCAGTGTGGAAATTTAAGTCTGATATAAAATGTATAATAATGCCAAATCATTGAATCAATACGCGGGGCAATGGTGAATGAATGTTAATTTTGCCAGAAACTGTCATATCTATTGAATATACAAAACGACATATGTCGCTCTATATTATAACCTACTGAGTGGGCATGTATCTTTAATGACTAATACTTCCGCCATGTTAGCAATGCTGCACTGCGAAAAGTAATCAATAATATACAATGCAAACAACGAACAGCGTTTCCAGAAGCCGAACATAGCGCAAGTTGAAATATACAGCAAAACCCTTCAAAACGGGACACACTGGGAAGTCCACCCGAATGAGTTAGCCGATTAGGGCTATGTAGCGCCGACTATTGTTCATCGACGACTATCGTTCATCGACGAATATCGTTCACGTGTATACTTAAGCCGGGGAAAATAACTTAGACATTTCTGAAGCCATTGAACAATAGTCGGCTCTAACATCAACAGGGCTATATTGAAATGAAACTCATTAAGTGGATTGCAGTTGTTATCAGACGTATTGCGGTGGAACATTTTTTGTTCTTTATCAGTTTACCATTTACTTGTTCTTTGCACAAGGTTGAGGTGTATTTCGCAGGTATGTAGTAACGAAAGATACGATTGTTTTGTATACAGCAGAACAGGGGCCCATTTCACTAAACATCGTAAGACTAAAATGTTCGTAAGTGCAAATTTAGGATCGTCTGGAAATTTCAATTGATGGCTTTACATTTATTGAGCATAGGCTGCATATGCAGCCTATGCTCAATAAATGTAGATCCAATAATTGTTTTCAAGAAAATATTGTTAATGTGAAATTTAAAGACTATCATAAGTTTGCGCCTACGAACATTTTAGTCGTACGGAGTTTAGTGAAACGGCCCCCAGGTGTGCGTACGTGCACAAACTGTCCCGGTTTAGTTCCAGTGTATATTTCTTACTATAATACACCACCGCCTGCGCTAATCTTGCCAATATTTGTAAAAGTGTTTATTACAAAATAGTTGAATATTGTGTTTGGAAGTAAGCAGTGTGATTGGCTGTGCCTGAGCTGTACTACAACTCAGGCACAGCCAATCAAACTGCTTGATTGCGAGTTGATATTGACAATAGATGTTTAGAAACGTTGACAAGTTGGCAAGATTACATGTAACGCAGGCTACAGCTCAGGCACAGCCAATCAAACTGCTGGATTGCGAGTTGACATTGACAATAGATGTTTAGAAACGTTGATATCTTGGCAAGATTAACGCAGACGGTGACGTACATGTAGTGATTGCCGTTTTGTTTTCGTAAAACAGTGTACATTTTACACATGTACACATTGAATGTCAGCTATTTGGCAGTTATTATTCCATTTACAGATTACAAACAAACTATTCAAGAAAATAATTCTCATTTCATAAGATACAAGGTGCATGATCACGTGGTTATAACAACAACAACAGTGACTGAAAGTGTTGAAATCTTGCCCACTCCAAAGTAAGTATTATTTGATATTTTCCTTAATATGAAACGGATTTTGATGAAATATGGCGCAGCAAACGCGTCTTCATGAGCTGCATTTGGTCGTCCAAGGAGTTCGGCACAGAATTATGTGTTTTTTGGGAAGAATCGATTTCCGTGTCCACTGAGGTTTGGGCCAAAGTACAGAGACCACCAAATGAAGCTTCACAAAACGCGTTTGATGCGCCATATTTCATCAAAATCCGTTATGTAATAAGGACAATATAAAAGAATACGTACTTTGAATCGGATGGATTCTGGAAGTTTCAGTACGTGTTAACAGTTGTTGTTGTTGTTAGTACCACGTGATCATACACCTTGAGATATATTATTCCTTGAACTGGTTCAATATATAAATTCTGCATAACAACCAAACAAATGTACTTCGTGTGAGTGGTACTGTGTTCAATGTTGTTATCCTGGTATAACAATATGTACATGTACTATGTACAACAGACCAACGAAATGTACTTCGTGTGAAACGTACCATGTTTAGTGGTGTTATACGTGTACATTTCGTGTAGTGTGGTCATGTAAGTCCCGACTACAAACATGTTCGTTGTGGTCAATACGTCACGTGTTGAGTTTATTAACCCATGCATCAGTATGAAATATCCCGTTTCTACGGAGCCCCGCAGGGGACATGGATTTTTTTATTAATTCGTTCCCATGAAATAACAATTCGTTCCCCCCATTTAACAATTCCTTCACTCGAATTAACAATTCGTTCCCACGATATAACAATTCGTTCCCTCGAATTAACAATTCGTTCCCACGAAATGACAATTCGTCCCCTCAATTTAACAATTCGTTCCCTCGAATTAACAATTCGTTCCCACGAATTAAAAATTCGTTCCCGTGGGAACGAATTGTTATTTCGTGGGAACGAATTGTTAAATTGAGGGAACGAATTGTTAATTCGTGGGAACGATTTAATTGAGGGAACGAATTGTTATTTCGTGGGAACGAATTAATAAAACAAGAGGGCCATGATGGCCCTAATTCGCTCACCTGACTCCATGAACACCAGAGGAGAATGTGACATTGAGTTCATGTGTTTTAAAACAATTGTGCTATTTTTAGATGGCGGTCATCTTGGATTAAGCAATGAATCTCATTTTACCAAATCTAAAAATGCTTCACCCAAGGATCTTAACTTACTATGAAGTTTGGCCATCATCGGCCATGTGGTTTCTGAGAAAAAGATGTTCAAAATCTTGAATAAATGACCTTTTGGCCGCCATCATGGATGACATAATCATCCGATTCCGACAAATATTGCACCAGAGCAATCGCCTCATCGATACCTTCAATTTGATATATGACATTAGCATATTCGGTCAAAAATAAAATTTGACCCACTGGGCCACGCCCATTTTTGACCCTGGGGTCACCATTTTCACAAATTTGAAAGAGCATTGTATATCTATCATTCCTACCAAGTTTCATCGAAATCCGGCCAGCGGTTCATGAGAAGAAGATTTAAGAATTTGTGCTATTTTTAGACGGTGGCCATCTTGGATTAGCGACGACCTCCATTTTAACAAATCAGAAAAGGCTTCACCCATGGACCATAACTCTTACGTTTGGCTATCATGGGCCAAGCGGTTCATGTGAAGAAGAATTTTGAAATCTCTAACAAAAGAACAACCTTTCGACCTTTCGGCGGCCATCTTGGATGACATAACCATCTGATTTCGACAAAAAATGCACCAGAGTGATCGCCTCGTTGATACCTTCAATTTGATATATGACATGACCATATTTGTTCAAAAATAAAATTTGACCCCAATTTGACCCCACGGGCCAATTCCATTTTTGAACCCGGGGTCACCATTTTAACACCTTTGAAAGAGCATTGTACATCGATCATTCCTACCAAGTTTTGTCGAAATCCAGCTAGCGGTTCATGAGAAGAAGATTTTTTAAGAATTTATGCTATTTTTAGACGGCGGCCATCTTGGATTAGCGATGACCTCCATTTTAACAAATCTGAAAAGGCTTCACCCATGGACCATAACTCTTAAGTTTGGCTACCATGGGCCAAGCGGTTCATGTGAAGAAGAATTTTGAAATCTCTAATAAAAGAACAACCTTTTGACCTTTCGGCGGCCATCTTGGATGACCTAACTATCCGATTTCAACAAAAAATGCACCAGAGTGATCGCCTCGTTGATACATTCAATTTGATATATGACAAGACCATATTCGGTCAAAAATAATATTTGACCCCAATTTGACCCCACGGGCCACGCCCATTTTTGACCCCAGGGTCACCATTTTAAAACCTTTGAAAGAGCATTGTACATCGATCAGTCCTACCAAGTTTTGTCGAAATCCGGTTGGCGGTTCTAGAGAAGAAGATTTTTGAAGAATTTGTGCTATTTTTAAACGGCGGCCATCTTGGATTACGTAATGATGTAATTTTAACAATTTTGTAATCCCCCTACCTAAGGACCATGACCATGAAGTTTGGTGACTATAGGCCCAATGGTTACCGAGGAGAAGACGTTTGAAAATGTTCATGTTCATGGACGACGACGACGACGACGGACGACGGACGACGGACACATTGCGGTAACAATAGCTCACATGAGCTTCGCTCAGGTGAGCTAAAAAAAAGAATTCTACCGCCCCTGCGGAGCTCCGTGCGTTTCTCGTTAATTGAATAGTTAAAAGTTAGCATGGACAAGTCATCGTCATATATGTGACTTTCACTGGAGAAATGGCGCTATGGGTATTGTGGGAAGTGGAGCTCCTGATCAAATAGCACACACCTGTACAGTTTAGCCTGATATTGCTTCTTAGAAGCATGACTGGTGTTTCATTGATGGAATGGCGAACCGTGCAGATCCCGATTACACTGGTCGCAACACCCATAAGCCCCATGTCTTCCGTAGCAGCCACATATTAAAAACATCTAACATTGACTGCCCATGCTAACTATCTACCTATTCCATTAATCAGTAAATGTATATGTAATTGTTCCACAGCAAATGATCAATGGTGTTAACTAAACTTGTATTCCGCTAGTATTCGTTCACGTGGTTATCTCCCCTACATCGTGCATGTAACATAAAAGGAATTCAAACTATCAACAAGGTCATTGTACCGGCAAATGACAATACACACATTGTAAGCGCTTAGCAGTTTTAAAACACCGTATGGTTTAAGGTTTTTGTAACATGCGGTCAAAGGAATAAATTTACATGTATGCATGCCAATTTATGCTAATATATGCGAACATAATTCGCCCCAGATAATACTCGTCCTACACCGCCGCCTTCGTTAATCTTGCCAACATGTCAACGTTTCCGAACATGTATTAGCATTATCAACTCCTCGCAATCGAGCAGTTTGATTGGTTGAACATGAGCTGTAGCACAGCTCAGGCTCAGTCAATCAAGCGGCATGATTTCAAGCTCAATATTCAAGTATTTTGTAACAAACACGTTCACAAATATTTGCAAGATTAGCGCAGCCGGTTGTGTACATGTCTCTCGGTGGGGATTTCACTAAAGCTTTCACAAACCCAAGGACAATCGATTTTTGTTGACTTAATTAGTGTTTCCTGTTGATTGATATCTCTAATTAGATAAAAACACCGTATCAACACAAAACATGGAAATTTAACCATGACTGCGTTTGGTCGGTCTATTTTGGCAGTCCATTTGTTTCCTTAGTAACCCTTGCAATGCTGACTGCAATTTTACCGTCTGCTGTTATTTTTTTATGCTCCACTTTTTTCATCAAAAACATGATTTGACATAACTTTAGAATCATTTCCACTTTAACAATATTAAAGTTGCTATGCCTGCCGCAGTGGGTCAGTAGCGCGTACACACGGACCGTGTGACAATCAAAATAGGTTTCGCGGTGTATTTAACATCAAACTACACCAGTGTAATGGGTTTAACGTCCCAACAACAGCTAAGGTCATATAGAGACGGGACCTGGGTTTCAAGTCTAATCGGAAAGGCCAATGGCATGGTATTTCTATGAACGTATTTTTCACACATAGGGTAGAACTCACAACCTCCGGAATTGAAGTACCATGCCCTAGATCAGAACCCACCCCCACTCAGATCTGCATCTACGCTGGCTAGAAATACCGAGTTACACAATTAGTTGCACATCATGCTAATTAGCCACGTTATTGCCACGTAATTCGCGTGCACTAACTAAACTAATGTTTGTTTCGACGCCGAGCCGACATAAACCCCCTCGCCGCAGCACCTGCGTTATAATAATATGAGACACGCCATGTGAGATTGTACCTTCGGACGTCTGCGTAATTTCATTAAATACGTTTACAAAATGTACATTATTTTTCATAAACAAAGTCGACAGTTGAAAAAAACAGTCAGAGTACACGTGGGATATAATTCCGCATGTACTCTGAAAATTTCGTAGACTTTTGAAGCCATTTACAGAAAATATTGTATATTCTCTAAATATTTAATGTCAGATCGAATTATTTGAGTTCATGTAGATTTGCTGATCTCGATGGCTAGCAGTGTATGCTTTGATCAGACTGCGCGGATCTGGGTATACGCTGGTCGCAAACTCAATAAGCCCGTGTCCGTCGTGTCCAGCGAATATCAACACAGTCTACAAGATTGTTAAACATTTGAAATAATTATTTTCCTTCATAACTTTCTAACAATACATATGAATGAGGTGAAACAATATTACAGTTGCCAAGCCTTCCACAGTGGGTCAGTACACATGGACCGTGTGACAATCAAAATAGGTTTCGCGTTGTATTAACATAGTGTATTAAACATCAAACTACACCAGTGTAATACATGTTAATATGAAAATACGATCGTTACGCAAAACAGTATAGGTTTAGTATACGATGGCGTGCTTATGCATTAAATAGAATCACAAATTTGCGTTAATTTAATAATATTTATTAAAACTCGTTAACTGATTTCATAAGAAACTCGGCATAGCCGTTTCTTATGAAATCCGTAAACTCGCTAAATGAAATATCATATTTAAATAATCACTCATATAAGATCGTCTGTTTATTATAAATATGATACGTCTGTTTACGAAAATAATGCACGCATCTGGTATATTGTCTGTTATGAATGTCTGGGTACACAATAAACAAACATAAATTGTTATAAATTTAAAAAGATCCTTTAAACTGTAATTTCAAAGACATAATGACATGGAATCATGATATATACGTTGTAAATTGACACAATGTACCGTGTCAATATGGGACACATCATGGCAATTTGTACAAGAACATGTGCAATTTTTCATGAAATATATTCACAGAAACTGTCATATTTTCTGTAAATGACGTCGAAAGATGACGCAATTATCATAGCCACTGCGGAATAGAATTCCGCATTTGCCATGAAAATATCGTCAACTTTCGACGTCATTTACGGAAAATATCGTAGTTTGTAAATAATTTTCAAGAGATATCATGTTCTAAGGTATATTTTTGCATAGCGTCCTCTCATATGTATTTTCAATAGCCCACGTATGAATGCATAAAGCTTATCTTTTTAATAGATACGACCATATAAAGACGCTTCATAAGAAAAAAGATCTTGCAACCAATGCATCCTGTGATTTCAAAGTTAAAATGTATGTCACAGATCAGGGGCCCGTTTCACTAAACTTCTTACGACAAGAATGTTCGTAAGTGTAAAATTATGATAGTTTGTAAATTTCACATTAAAAATGTTTTCTTGTAAACAATTATTGGACTTACATTTATTGAGCATAGGCTGCATATGAATTGGAATTTCCAGACGATCCAAAATTTGCACTTACGAACATTTTAGTCGTACGAAGATTAGTGAAACGGGCCCCAGGAGTTCATACTGGCCACAACCCCGTGACTCAGAACTAGACTATCTACAAATGGCATAAGCCCCGTTTTTCACACAGTCATACTACATATTCAGAAATGCCCCGTTTGTTCAGTCACAGAGCTAGACCGGCCACATATGAGACGTGTCATGCGATTTTGTATCTTTTGTAACTGCGTTATTTTGTGAAATACATTTACAAAATTGAACAAATTTTCCATCAATGAGGTCAGAAGTTGACACAAATTTCAGAGTACATGCGGAATTATATTCCGCATGTACTCTGAAATTTGTGTCAACTTCTGAAGTCATTTACGGAAAATATCCAACTTTCTGTAAATGTATTTCATGAAATATCGCAGATGTCCGTTGGTACAAAATCGCATGGCGTGTCTCATATGACATAAGCCCCATTTCTGTATATTCATAATCACACTATACATGTGCATTCTGAAATCACAAGTTAAACCGACCAGAAATACCATAATCGTAGCTGAGATAACATCAGTAATACGGATGACTTTTACTGTTTCATCTGTCTTTTATAGTATCTGTATCCTTATAGGTGAGACCGGGTGATTATGGTCACAATAACAGCCCATTCTGTCCTCGTGTTTTGCGAATAAAACGGGAATAAAAGGATCCAGCTCAACGTATGTTTAATTTACATGTTTATTATTGGTCTGTGAACGTTTTTTTGATTGATTTAAACATATGTTATTGCTCTATTTAGACAGTATACAGTAGTTTCAAGATATACACGTGACTATAATAAGAGCGAACGGGTTGGGCTACAAGTTTTAACAACATTAGTTACAGTCCTTCCCAACGTTTTTTAACATAACTGCGAATTATTAAACCGCTCGCTCGTCACTAACTACCAGGTCAGAATAGCTGTTAATATTGTGCCATATTTTATAATGGCCGGGTCTCAGCTATACAGATACAGATAATATCAAATACAATTCAGAGCTCCAGATAAGCTGCGTATTTGCGTAAATACCCAATTCAAATTGTGAGTATCAAAAAGCAATGAAACATGTGTGGTATCTTTATCATGCTACAGAAAACAATAAACAGACCACAAATACAGCATATTTTCTTATTTTTCCATGAAAACACATCTTGGTATTTCATTAGAATTGTCTCCAAGGAGACAATTCTCATGAAATACCAAGATGTGTTTTAATTTAGAAGCAAGCTATTCAATAATTGCGGTCTGCTGATGTGTAAACAGTAGCGTGTTTCTATTTTACACAATTAAAATTTTGAAATACCCAATTGCTTCAGAAATGATGGAGTGACAATACTCAATTAGAAATTCCTTATCTGGAGCACTGGTACATGAAATAGTAAACGTCATCCGTATATAGCTGAGATTATCTAAGCTCCCAAAATCCCCGTTTTATTCAGTAACAGGCAATGAGCTAGACTGGCCAACGTTTAATAAAATGACATAAACACCATATCTGCAGTCACAACTATTTATCGCATGAACCGGATTATCTCGGGCATAATGTTCCAATAGGTATTTATTAGTTACAATCAGGAGCGCAATCTCGACCTTGTATTGTATATTTAACTTTGACATGTCAGTTTGCACAAACACGTAGTCAATGATCAAAGTTGAACTTCCCAGTTCAAAGTGCAGTGGAACCTCTCTAAAGCAGACACCCCTGGGGGTCCCCAGGGTGTCCGCTTTAGAGATGTTATACTGACGTATAGTCAAATAATCAGTCCAAAATGTGTTTTTCAATCATGAACAGACAAGGCCGTGACCAGAGATAAATGACAGTGAAACCCATCACAATTGACAACAAAGACGTTCTGGGTGTCCAGTTTAGCAAGGTTCCACATATACTACTTATGTGTGTATGCCGACTGTTGTTTTTCTAGCATAACAGGTATACACGAAACCAATATTAACCCTTTCAACCCTAAGGAACTGGAATGGACTGTGATATGCTAATTTTCCGACAAATCCAATGGTCACAAAATGATTTTCAGATTCGTCCATTTATGAAAAGGGGGTGTTTTTGTTCTAAGAAATATGAAAATTACTTGCAAAAAGTGCAGATCCTGATGAGACGGCTCGTTACGAGCCGGCTCATCTGGATCTGCACTTTTTGCATAAACCGCTATAGCGGGATTTCGGGTTCAAATGGTTAAACGGACGGACGCGTATAGAATGTTACTAAATGCCGATAGAGTACAACCAAACGACGCACGAACGTGCGGACATACGGCGAAATAACTATTTCGTATTTAGTAGCATTGTTGTAACAGCGTAATTATTATTGACAAACACATAGCTGTATCGAACATATGATTATAAATAAATACACTTCAATAAGGCGAAGTTTAATTCTGTATTTGCATATCAGACATGTCTACCAACGTGAGTTATGTTTGAGGTCATTGTCCAAAATTGTTAAGATTTTCTCATTAATCACCTGAATGATCGATGATTGACTAGCGGCAAAGATCAAAGGTCGCGATTAGTCACAACAAACTATACCGTTAGGTACATGTAAACATATACTTTGTGTATTGCCTCAAGTAAACAAACATGTACGTCGCATGATCATTAGTCGCTTTTTGGCTGACGTTGAGCGATTTGTTTAATCGGTTACTTGTCCACCCCTTCCCCTTCCCAATATGATTTGAATGTGTATGTATAATTGGTGCTGCACTCTACGCCGGCGTAACATGTTTCACGTCGAAAGAAGCACCAGTTTCCTGCCGAGATGCCACTCAGCTCGATTTAGATATTGCAGAAAGGCACTTTTCAACGGAGCCCCGCAGAGGACATGGATTTTCTTTTATTAATTCGTTCCCACGAAATAACAATTCGTTCCCTCAATATAACAATCCGTTTCCTCGCATTAACGATTCGTTCCCACGATACAACAATTCGTTCCCTCGAATTAACAATTCGTTCCCACGATATAACAATTCGTTCCTCACGAATTAACAATTCGTTCCCGTGGGAACGAATTGTTATTTCGTGGGAACGAATTGCTAAGTTGATGGAACGAATTGTTAATTCGTGGGAACGAATTGTTAAATTGAGGAAACGAATTGTTATTTCGTGGGAACGAATTGTTAAGTTGATGGAACGAATTGTTAATTCGTCGGAACGAATTGTTAATTCGTGGGAACGAATTGTTAAATTGAGGAAACGAATTGTTATTTCGTGGGAACGAATTAATAAAAAAAAAATTCTACGTCCCCTGCGGGACTCCGTATTCTTCGTCTAGTAACCGGCACAACTTGCACCGACACAGGTCCAATGATGTTTACATGTTTCTAAGTGCCAGGTTACTAATTATGGTAAAGTTAACGTGTTGAAGGTTGGAAGCATTATGCGCAATTTGTAAATTGGTGTTTTAGCGCTTAATGTGTGACATGGTGGCATTCAATAACGGGCGCGAATGTCTGCTTTGGAAACTTCAACAAAAGGGTAGGTAATTGACAAAGACTAACTTGATATACGGATGTATTGCATACAATTCTCGTTTACAGTGTAATAACACAGGGAATTAATAACAAGAATACTACACTTGTGTAATAAATATGCAAATGAGATCGCTACATCAAACGATAGCGAGCAATACAGTTCCCATGTATGACGCTGTGCTTATGCAATAATTTATTTATTTATTTATATTAGTTTAATGGTGTTTAACGGACTGTCAACAGCTAACGCCATATTAGGCCTGATTAATTGGATCGAATCACATTTCACCCACTAAACGACCCCTGTTCTAATATTTGTAATTCTAATTTAAAGTCACTGCGTATAAGACAATGACTCGCATACATCAGATGATGTGTCATATATGAATTATGTGTTTTTTCGAGTTATAAACGGCAGTTGATATGTATCAACTAATAGCACCATTTTATTCGATCAAATTCCGAGTGGTTAATGTTTTATTGCCGTATATTCTATCACGGACTGTGATACGTAGGGGAGATAATTTGGCTATTAATTTGCGCTACACAGCAGCCGGCGCTAATCCAGAAAATTCCCATCCCTGATAATCATTTTCTTGCAATCCTCGACCATTTGTTTATTTATCAACGTCAACGTGTCCCTGCGCTGTACGCTGGGTGAAAACGACAGATTCTTCCATTTCAAAAAGATGATCGCCTTCACATTTTGTGATGATTAAAAAACAACAAACCACCAGAGTTATCTCATCTTGGAACAGTCCTCAATTGTGGCATTTCGCTCAATTATCGCTGGTTGTCGCTCGTTTCTGTCGCGTAATCAAATTCCCATCCCTGATAATCATTGTCTTGCAATCCGCGACCGTTTTTTTTTTTTTAAGTCAACGTGTCCCCCTGCGCTGTACGCTGGGTGAAATCGACAGATTCTTCCATTTCCAAAAAAATGGTCGCCTTCACATTTTGTGATGATTAAAAAACAACAAACCACCAAAGTTATCTCATCTTGGAACCGTCCTGACAGGACCAATTTCCTCGATTGTGGCATTTCGCTCCATTATCGCTGCTTGTCGCTCGTTTCGGCCGCGTAATTGCGGTTAATTGAGTTTTATGTGAAGGCGGGATTAGGTAAGATGGTATGAATTACGTTGAGAGAAGACAAAGAAACAACAACATAGCTGGGTGTATCCAGCGAGCCAGATAACACAATAGTGCAAAATCTACAATATTTCAGAGCTCCAGATAAGCTGCGTATTTGCGTAAATACCCAATTAAAATTGCCAAAAACACAATTGAAATCAGAAGTAAGGAGTATCAAAAAGCAATAAAAAAATATGTGGTACCTTTATCATGCTGCAGAAAACACTAAACCGACCACAAATATAGCATATTTTTCTTGTTTTCCCATGAAAACAAATCTTGGTATTTCATTAGAATTGTCTCCAAGTCAGTTCTAATGAAATGCCAAGACATGTTTTCATTTAGAAGCAAACTATTCAATATTTGAATATTTGCAGTTTGCTGATGTGTTAACAGCAGTGTAATTTTATTTTACCCAATTAAAATTTTGAAATACCCAATTGCTTAAGACATGATGGAGTGACAATACTCAATTACTAATTCCTTTTCTGGACCCCTGATATTTGAAAGTGAAAGTTTTGACGAAATGTGTACCACAACGAATTTGGGTTCTGATTAATAACATATAACACGATATAACATATATAACATATAAAGAATGCTGGCCATGTGTAAGTAAGTAATTAATAAAAATAGGAACCAGGGGGCCGTTTCACTAAACTTCGTACGATTAAAATGTTCGTAAGCGCAAAATTAGGATCGTCTGGACATTTCAATTGATGGATTTACATTTATTGAGCATAGGCTGCATATGCAGCCTATGCTTAATAAATGTAAATCCAATAATTGTTTACAAGAAAACATTGGTAATGTGAAATTTACAGACAATCATTATTTTGCACTTACGAACATTTTAGTCGTACGAAGTTTAGTGAAACGGCCCCAATGCTTAGTAACATAAAACGTTGCCGGCCCTGTGTGAGTAACTAATTAATAGACTGGTACGCCGAAAAGAAAAGTAGCAAATGGAAATTAATGCAAAGTTAATATTTTATCGTCTGCTGTATATTTAATTATTTTCAATTTTGCTAATTAAAACATGGCTTAACAATGGAAATGATTCTAAAATGCTGCCAACTTATGTTTTTATTGAGCGAAAAGACAAAATATTAAACAACAGCCGACGATAATATTCAGTTCCCGTAGTGTAATGGTTAAAGGAACGGACAAAAATCAAATATAGCAAAGAGCAAAATCACAAAAAAAAACATACAAATAACAGGATACAAAATGTACGAATTCTCATGAACGTCTAAATAATCTAAAATACAATACAATTCCAGGCACCTGTGGATATTTGTCATGGAGATTACGCGGCGAACAATTCATATAAAAAGTTACAATGACCACCGATGCTGTAATTTGATGCGATAACACAATTCCGGCCTATCTCTCCATCGGTACACCATCTCCTGCGCCAACTTGTAAATGTTTGTAAAAGTGCTTACAAAAACATGAATATTGTGCTTGACATCAAGCAGCTTGATTGGCTAATCCTGAGCTGTGCTACAGCTGCTCTATCGGTACACCATCGGCTGCGCTAATATTGCCAATATTTGTAAAAGTACTTACAAAATACTTGAATAGTGTGCTTGACATCAAGCAGCAGCTTGATTGGCTGTGCCTGAGCTGTGCTACAGCTCAGGCACAGCCAATCAAACTGCTTGATTGCTAGTTGAGATTGCCAATAGATGTTCAGAAACGATGACATATTGGCAAGATTAACGCAGGCGATGGTGTAACACAATCCTGGCCTATCTCTGTATCGGTATAATCTGACCATGAAAAGGCAATGTCCTACAAATGAGGATACCAGGGAACAGTATGGCAACAAAAACAATAAACAATCAGGAATCGCGGTGTACATATATACATACCAGACATAAGTAACTCGTAGCTACATGTAGAGCGCACATTTCGGGGACTAGTATAGTTCGAGCTACAATCTGTGTGTTATGTTATATTTAATGGTAGGAATTGGCTCGCAGACCTTCCAAACCCGGGCATATGAGCCCAGAAGATGTGTCAAGTCAATGGCCGTTGGCCTGTTTTTCTTTTCGAATTTAGTATTGGTTGCAATGCAGTCGAAATGTGTGCTTTAAATTAAGGATGTTATGAGACTGTTAGTTAAACATAGCTAGTTCATTCTCCTACCGCACTATGACATACGAATCCCCCCCCCCACCACCACCACATCCCCAAGGCGATCCAGCGTGTGTCCGACCTCATAATCAGCCACATTGAGTGCATAACATTTTAGTGAGCAATATGTACACTGCTAGCCATACCAACAAACTGATTTGACCGCACTTCAGAATTATTTCCAAGTCTAGCAGCTATACCGCCGCCTGCGCTAATCTTGCCAATCTGTGTTATTATTTATTGTAAAATAAACGACTATTGTGCTTGAAACCAAGCGGCTTGATTGGCTGTACCTCAAGCTCAAGCACGTCCAATCAAACTGCTTGAGTGCGAGTTGTTATTCCCAATAGATGTTGATAATATTTGGAAATGATTAGCGCATGCGATTGTGTATAACTGTTTTCTGCCAACATCAAAATCAGGCATCGTCGGACACAATTACACGATTTAATATTATCAGTATTTTATTTTTATTATTATTAGTAGTATTATTATTGGTTTCACCACTTTGTACACATTGCTATAAATATTCAATGGAATACGCTGATGGTGACTACATATTTCAATATGACCTGGGAATGAGAACAATTTCTGAACGCACCCGGTGTTGACAATCAAGTCTAGCGGTCATGCGTTATATATCACGGGCCAATGATACGTGATAGCGAGTACCAAGTTCGATCGGAAAACATTTTCCTGTATCGGTTTCGGGGTAATTATCCGGGATCTCTCGCCGCGTACCTGGAAGAATGTTGGAACGATGATCGACGTCGCTCAGATGTTTGCACAGACAAATGAAAGCGTTCGGATCCACGGTATTATTAATGGCTGCCCGTGAAGCGTAGCCGAAATGTTTGGTTGGCAACGTAAACACAACATGTAAGTGATGTTGTAATTACTTTACCGCTACCTACATATCCCGGAAGTTGCATTACGCATGCGTGCACCTGCACAGAACGATTGTACACCACCGCCTGCGGTAATCTTGCCAACATTTGTATATGTTTTTTATTATAAATATAAAATACTTGAATATTGTGTTTGAGTAAGCAGCTCGGTTGGTTGAGCCTGAACTGTGTTACAACTCAGGCTCAGCCAATTGAACTACTTAATTGCGAGTTGGCGTTACCAATATATTTTCAGAAGCGTTTGTAGTGTGGGCAAGATTAGACGGTTGTGTATGTGACTAAGCTATCTGAATCTGTCACGGGGACGGTAACTCAACTTTGATAAAAGCCGATCAAGGCTTATCGTCTGAATCTCGAAGAATTGTCGGTATTTACGTCAAAATATCGGAGTGCTAATGCAACAAAAAAACAATGTCCTTTTGACTTAGATCGATACTTATTCTCATCAATCATTTTAACAAATAATGTTGCATTACACGTGATAGGAGTATGATTTGTCTTTGATAAGGCCTACATGGGCGGTGGATGGGGTGTGCATAGTGCACAAAGGTCACATAGAGATTACCAGGCTAGTGTAGTTTGGTATCAAGTTTAACAGGCAGGGCTAGGAAACGCATAGGAATTCCTACCGTTTCCGATCTGAGCCTGATAAACTTCATATATTACTAAATTAGCATGGTATTCTATTTATCAGGGAACGTTTTAGACTGCAGGATAATGTGATTATGACGTGGTTTTCGTTGAAAAGAACGCCGACATGTTTTCGTGACGTCATTCCACTAACGTCATTTGGTAACGTCATGTGACACCGTTCGACCAATGGAACGTCAATTTTCAATTTGTTGTAATCCAGATATTCGTATCAGGCCAATGCCTGATACAGCACTATGTTATCAGTCAGTCCGTATTCGGCCAATACAAAGCTCGTTACAGGATCAAAAAAAACATCTGCGAACATTGCAACGGGAAGTTGGAGCTTAACGCCCGCAAAACCGGAGTTACATACTCACGTATTTTCAAAATCATATTCGGCATACTTGGCAACCAATATCTCAGGTGTGTGATATGCGTATATGCGGCTGTGACTGGAGAAATTTTACTTATGGGTTCTGCTACGGGTGTAGATCCAGATCAACCTGTGCATTCGCACAGTCTGATCAAGATCTGCACTGAACGCCAATTCACCAATGAAACACCCGTCATGTTGTTAACAAACAATATAAATCGTTATCAGGCTACATGGATGTTGTCATGTAACCAGGAGCTAAACTGATCACATATCCCGTAAGCACCATTGCTCCAGTCACTGTCGCACAAGAGACACGCAATGCGATTTTATACCTTCGGACACCTGCGTAATTTCATGAAATACGTTTACAAAATTTACAATATTTTCCGTAAATGGCGTTAAAAGTTGACAAAACTTTCAGAGTACATGCGGAATATATTTCCGCATGTACTCTGAAAGTTTTGTCAACTTTTAACGCCATTTACGGAAAATATTGTAAATATTGTAAACGTATTTAACGAAATTACGCAGATGTCCGAAGGTACATAATTACAAGCCGTGTGTCATATATGCCTTTACTGGCTGCACACGTCATATAGATAAGGTCCATGTTGTCAGCCAGGGGCTCACGTATGCTTTTAGGTATCAGCTGTTTTACATTAGCGAATGTATCTATAGCAACTTTTCCATTTATATTTACGATAAATTCTTGAAGCTGATTCAAAAATGATTGAATGGTGATATGGACACACCTGCCAAGTTTGATTGAGGTAATCAGTTAAATCGACAGTCATGGAGATACTGTGCATCAGCAGATGCGATAGTATGGTTCATCATTTAAATATGTTTATTCCATAAAATAGGCTTTCACAGTGTATAACACCGTGTAATACTTACACTGTCACTATTCGAGTGCTAGCGAAGAATTATACAACCAAATTCTAAATTTGAGGTATTACAGCTTTTATTCAAATGAGCTTATGTCGGTCGCAGCTCCTATTTTGCGGGTTGAATTTTTTTATAAACACGGTATTACGCCATAAATATAAACAGATTGTATTCATAATGGAAACGCCCATTCAACGTATAGCGTTTATATCCCAGTATATTACATTTAATTTAGCCCCATGCGATATCGCGCGACGTTGCTGATTCGTTAAAGATTGTTGGACGTCATTAAAATACACGACGTTCATCGTCGTTGTCAATAACGTCACGATATGACTTTCATCATCGTTGTCAATAACGTCACGCTATTGACCGGCAACGTCGCTGTTCTATGAATTGCGACACAATGACGTATAACAATACGATTCCTTATTTTAACGCCGTATGTGGTTATTTACATTTGTTAAACTAACCGAAAATGCAATGTAAATATAAGTAATAAAACGATGGGCAATTGCGTTTACTGTAGTACGAAAAACAATTGGTCTGTTTAAAGTGTGTGGAGTCCTGCGTGATGCAGCGGCATTGTAATTGAGTATTTTCACTCCATCATTTCTGAAGCAATTGGGTATTTTAAATTTTTAATTGGGTAAAATAAAATCACACTACTGTTTACACATCAACAGATAGCAATTATTGAATAGTTTGCTTCAAAATGAAAACATGTCTTGGCATTTCATTAGAATTGTCTCCATGGAGACAATTCTAATGAAATACCAAGATGTGTTTTCATGGAAAGTAAGAAAAATATTCTATATTTGTGGTCTGTTTATTGTTTTCTGCAGCATGATAAAGGTACCACAACATTGTTTTTGACACTCGCTACTTCTGATTTCAATTGGGTTTCTGGCAATTTTAATTGGGTATTTAAGCAAATACGCGGCTTATCTGGAGCTCTGCAGCGGCAAATATTTCAGTGCGACCATGGTGAACGGAATGAGCATTGTCTACAGCCATACGCGTTGTTCGTTTGAACACGGCTGTGAGCGGTGTCAAACAACGGCAGTCATGTAACTCACAATATCAACATGCAAAACTCTCTAATCATTCATTCCAAGAAGTCAGACGCAAATGAAACAATTTCCCGCGTGTTCTGACATTCACAATTGCAACAAAATAAGCTACACACACCAGTCACATTCACACGTTGAACCCAGCCGACACCCGGGTTTCATTTTCAAAGAACTAATAATGTTGTAATTGTAATTTGTCGAAGCTGCACACTTGGAAGAGATGGTTTGACGACTGAGGTCGGGTATCAAGAAAAACGTCATTATGTCTAGTTATTATTCATTGCATTGGTGCATTACATCTGGTAAAATACCTCATAATTCAGGTATTAGCGAGTTTTCACGAATACAATTTCCAAACAGAATATTCGATAAATGTGGCTGTGACTGGAAAATGGCGTTTATGGGATTTTTGACCAGTGTAGCTCCCGATCAATAACACTCTCCTGTAGCCTGATAATGACATATATTATTGCTTGTTAGAAGCATGACGGGTGTTTCATTGATGGAATGGCGAACAGTGCAGCTCATGAGCAGACGGATTCCATGGGCTTCGGTCTCACGTTTTGAACCAGAGTTTGACATTTTGCTAAATAAATTTTAAGATACACATGGTGTATGATTAATATACCGTAAATAGACCAAGCAGCCAGCAACAACGAAAACTGTTAAATCGATTGAATGGCTGGAGTTTTACGTCCGTTTAACAGCAAGGCGATGTACAGACGTGGACGAAGGAAACAATAACGTAATACATACGTAGCTCTGTAGTCTATTTCATCCAAATTGCAAAGTATACTTTTCTAGCAAAGTATACTTTGAGGGAGTAATCATTTATTTTTCCTGAAATGCATTATTTCATATAGAACTAACCTAACGACCGCATATATTTGATGATTAAAAGTATGCAGAATTATTATACTGAATTTATTACATTATCACAGCCAAAATGGCTGTGATAATGTACTACATTCAGTATAATAAAAATCAATAAATTTATCCTAAAATTGAAAATTTCTCCCTCAAAGTATACTTTGCTAGATAAGTATACTTTGCAATGTTGGTGAAATAGGCTACTGGTCTCATCAGAGATCATACCATAACTGATTTTCACCGGAATTTTGCAATACGTTTTATATCACATTGTCATTGCGAATTCTACAGAGTAGGGGGACGCAGAATTCTTTTTTATTAATTCGTCCCCACGAAATAACAATTCGTTCCCACGAAATAACAATTCGTTCCCTCAATTTAACAATTCATTTCCACGAATTAACCATTCGTTCCCACGAATTAACAATTCGTTCCCTCAATTTAACAATTCGTTCCCACGAAATAACAATTAGTTCCCACGATATAACAATTGTGATGTCGTGGGAACAGAATTGTTATATCGTGTGAACGAATTGTTAATTGTTAATTCGAGGGAACGAATTCGAGGGAATGAATTGTTAAATTGAGGGAACAAATTGTTATTTCATGGGAACGAATCAATAAAACAAAACCCATATTCCCTGCGGGGCTCCGTCGAATTTCACCAGCTGTGGAAATGATTACTATTACAATGTATATACACCATACACTGGGAATCTGGGGCCCGTTTCACTAAACTTCGTACGACTAAAATGTTCGTAAGTGCAAATTTAGGATCGTCTGAAAATTTAAATTGATGAATTTACATTTATTGAGCATAGGCTGCATATGCAGCCTATGCTCAATAAATGTAAATCCAATAATTGTTTACAAGAAAACATTGTTAGTGTGAAATTTACAGACTATACTAATTTTGCACTTACGAACATTTTAGTCTTACGAAGTTTAGTGAAACGGTCCCCCGGAATTATTACCATTCAGGCCAATGTGGACCCAGCATGCGCAGTCTGATCAGGGTCTACATTGGTCGCCAATTAGGCAGTAAAACAGTCGTGATGGCTCTAACGACATTATAACTTTGTATGACGATAGATAATTCAGTTGAAAAGTATATATTGGGAAACACACTGATTAAAAATCAAAGACCGTTTTTGTCATGAAGGGTGACACATTTTGGAAGATATTGCACTTTGTCATCAGACACCAGATGTGGATGTGGCGAATAATGAATAAAAGCTACTCTGATATTAAAGTAAGATGACATTTGATAGTACAATTACAGAGGGCGGTTACAAACGTAACAAGACATGACAATAGGTCAATATACTGTAAGTCAAACGTGTTGACGTATGGTAGTAGCGATCAGTAAATCTGGCAATATACTCCGGCTACGGACGGTACATGAGTAGATTGCAAGAGTTACTGTTCGCAACTACATGGTAGATTACTTAGTGTGGCAACTGTATCTTCTGATCTGTGAGTGCACTCATATACCCTCGCTAATCGTGTCAATATTTGTAAATATTGTGCTTGAAAGTAAGCAGCTTGACCGGCTGAGCCTGAGTGTGCTACAGCTCAGGCACAGCCAGTCAGCTGCTTGATTGTGAGTTGGTATTGCCAATAGATGTTCCCAAACGTTGACATCTTTGGCAAGATTAACGCAGGCTACAGCTCATGCACGACCAATAACAATGCTTGATTGCGAGTTGATATTGCCAAAAGACATCTTGGCAAGATTAACGCAGGCGGGGGTGTATGCGTTGTTTATTAGAAGCGTGTGAAATATACCAAATATACCACTATTTGAATAGAACACAGTGCATATCAGGATAGGAGTGTGTGGATGTACAGGCTGACATGGATCTTCATTGGTCGTGAATGGCATAAGCCCCATTTATCAAAATACAAGTTGTATTAAATATCTTTGATTATGTGTTATAATTCGCCGTATTTTCTAAGCCAATCGCGTGCCAGTATCGCGCTCAACTTATTTCACATATTGCAGATTTAACGTCAATACGTTACATGTAACCATACTACCTGTTCGACAGAAAATGGAAAATCAGTACTCGGCGGGGACACAGCATATGTTATTTTTCACATATTGGATTTTTAAGGAACTAAATGCGGCGATCGTTTACGCTCCCTCGCATTTAATTCCGTAAAATCCAATATGTGAACAATAACATATATGTATTTCCTGGATGCATTTGAGTTGCTTTCTACCGATCACCACACCATATAACTTTCTACAGCAGGGGACGTAGACTTTTTTTTATTCTTAATTAGTTCCCACGAAATAACAATTCGTTCCTTCAATTTAACAATTCGTTCCCACGAAATAACAATTTGTAAAAATTACAATTTTCGAAAAAAAAAATCGAATTGTTAATTCGTGAGAACGAATTGTTATATCGTGGGAACGAATTGTTAATTTCGAGGGAACGAATTGATACATTGAAGGAACGAATTGTCATTTCGTGGGAACGAATTGTTAATTCGAGGGAACGAATTGTGAAATTGAGGGAACGAATTGTTATTTCGTGGGAACGAATTAATAAAAATAATCCATGTCCCTTGCGGGGCTCCGTAACTTTCTGACCTTCCCTCGGCAAACTTTCAGACGCTGTCACTATTAAGGGGTATCAAATAATTACATTATCTCCGTATCATCTCCAGTCATACATTTTCTTTAGAAAACAGGTAACCTTAATCGAGAAATTTAATCCGAGAAATATTAAACCGCCCAATGAATTAAATAAACCACGGCGACAAATGTATGATTAATTCTATGCTGTACTCGCGTATTTCGTCATCGCGTGACTACATCAACAATTACATCGGTATGTGTAATGTCGTTTTAATCTCTTTTCTTTCGACATACAAAGATATCGTTTTGATTCTTCCCAAACAGTTTTTATCGTCATTCAGTTAGTTACAGTGTAACCGATTGTACTTCTGAAAATATTATGATCGTAAGTGCAAATCTAGGATATTCTGGAAATTTCGATTGATGGATTTACATATGCTCAATAAATGTAAATCCAATAATTGTTTACACGAAAACATTTGTAATGTGAAATTTACAGACGATCATAATTTTGCACTTATGAAAATGTTAGTGTTACGAAGTTTAGTGAAACGGGCCGGGCCCCTGTTGAGACCAGAGCTACGTATGTATTATGTTATTATACTGAATTTATTACATTATCACAGCCATTTTGGCTGTGATAATGTAATAAATTCAGTATAATTGTTTCTTTCGTCCATGTCTGTACATCGCCTTGCTGTTAAACGAACGTAAAATTCCAGCCAATCAATCCATTTAACATTTTTCGTTTTTCCTGGCTGCTTGGATAGTTTAGTTTCGACTAACCGCTAAGTGGCATCCATTTTAGTTTTCACAATCTAAAATGGTTGCCCCTTAGCGTTTAGTAGAAACTAATTCCTTGATAAAGGCCTTGTGCCGAAACGTCGGAAAAGTGGGTTCCTGGTGAGTGCAGAATTATTTTATTACATGCATATTTTATAGCAAATTACTTTACATGCATAGCCGCCTGCTGTAATCATTCACAGATTAGCAACGTTCTGAACATCTATTGGCGATGTCAACTGGCAATCAAGCAGTTTGATTGGCTGAGCCTGAGCTGTAGCACAAAGTATTTTGAAATAAAGAATACAATAAGCATTGGCTAGATTAGTGCATGTGGTAGTGAGGCCAGCGTTAGACCACGGTTCGTCCGTATGTACGAGTAAATAATATGCGAGCTCTAGCGCGAGTGGATTATCGATCGTACATGCGTATGAACGTGATCTAACTGGGTTATCACATCCTCCTGTCCATACATTGCCCATGTGCTGTGTAAATGCAGAAACAAAACTCGAAAATGTGATATGCCCCTTTAAATGGTTACCGCTATTATGTATTTTTTCCGATCAAAAACATATGGTTGTTTTAAATTATTTAATTAAGTCAGATCTGTACACAGTTGCGTACATCCGAAATATTGAATGTTATTGTGCATATTAAATCAGAACATCAACATTAATTTTGTTATTTTATTAAGTCATAAAACGTTTTAAGTTGTTTCATTGATTATAATTAAAACGCACGTGCGGGTGATTACACGTGAGATAGAAGCGCCATCTGCTAGAACCTACCGTCTGTTTCACGAAAGCTGCCCAAATTTTACGGCTATATAAACAATTCAAAAACAAGATGTCTTTTGATAATATTAAATTAAAGGAAAAATTAAGAATGAGCCTTCTTTTTATTTCGTGAAATTTGGTCAAATATTGATTTTATTGCGAAAACAAAATTTCCCCATGTTAAATCCCCATAGACATCTTCACAATGTTAAATCCCCCTAGACATCTTCACGGAGTGAAGATGTCTATGGGGATTTAACATGGGGAAATTTTTTGAATTTTAGAAATACTGGACCGATTTTTAAAATTTAACTTTTGTTTTCTTAGTAAGATCATATCCAAGCTATCTAGCTAGCTTTCGGAGTCAATTTCCAAAAATTTTCGTTTTTGATCACACTCCTTTACCTCGTTTTCCCCCATGTTAAATTCCCATAGAGAAATCAATTTTTCGTAATAAAACCAATATTTGACCGAATTTCACGAAATAAAAAGAAGGCTCATTCTTAAATTTTCCTTTAATTTAATATTATCGAAAATAATATTGTTTTTTAAATATAGCCGAAAAATTTGGGCAGCTTTCGTGAAACAGACAATAATTGACCCATGCATGCACAGTGAAACATCTCTAAACCGGACATCCATGGTGTCCGTTTTAGAGAGGTTCCACTGTAAAATAGACGGATGACTATTTTTTGTATAGTTTTTAATGTCTAACTTGTTTTGTTAGTTACATAATTTCCAAGTCGTCTAGCTAGGGTTCCGAGTGAATTTCCATTGTTAGACTCTCATCATCAGCTCCTGTTTTTATTGGATGAAATTCATCCAATAAAAAAATTGGGTAGGGTGACTTTTTCGTTATTGATGAAAGAGTACTGCCATTTAAATACGTTTGTATTTAACAGGTAAAAGAATGTCGGCAGCAAAACGTGGAAATGGCAGTAATGTATTAATTGATATGGTTTTGTTTGAAATACGGTTTCTTACATTACATCAACTACATGTATGGTTAATATGGTTAATATATGTTGTTTTGTTTAAAATATGATTACTACATGCAGTAATTTATATTGTATAGTTTGTAATATTTGTATTTGGTTTATTTGACATATTAATAATGTGTTGTATAGACAATGATTGTTTTTTATGATTAATATGGATAATTAATAATGTTGTGTTTTTTTTGGAATATGATTAAGTAATATACTAATAATTTAATATAGTATGGTAAATTAATATTGTTTTATGGAAACACGGTTACGGTTGAGTTTAAACAGTATTTGATTTCATTTGGATAACCACATGTCATATACATGTATACTGCCCTCCCAAGTCAAACTGCAGTATCTGTTAAACTACAGTATCTGCACTATGATGCTATGCTGACCCTGTGCAACCATCCCCAGGTCAAACTGCAGTATCTGTTAAACTGCAATATCTGCACTATGATGCTATGCTGACCCTGTGCAATCATCCCCACCTGGGGATGATTGCACAAGGTCAGCATAGCATCAACGTGCAGATACTGCAGTTTAACAGATACTACAGTTTGACTTGGGAGGGCAGTATACATGTACACATTTGAGGATCGAGGGGAAAGCAAACATGCTTGTACAGTGGAACCTCTCTCAACCGGACACCCTGGGAGGTCCACATGGTGTCCAGTTTAGAGAGGTTTCATTAAAATTCAACACTGTGAGCGCTCCAAGACATGCGTGTATGTGCTCTGCAAGAATACGTGCATTGTCAACATCAACATTGAACCCATTTATGCTATTGGGATGTACGGATTAAAGAGGTTGCACTGTACAATACCGGTTTCCTAAAAGACAGAAAGCGGCTACGGTTTGTTTGCTACGGAAGCCCTGGAGGGACATTTAAATATTATATATTATTACTTACTATTTAAATATAAGTAATAATATATAATATTTAAATATTAATTAATAATATTTAAATAGTAAGTAATAATATATAATATTTAAATGTCCCTCCGGGGCTTCCGTATTACGTATTTAAATGTCCTTTACTAATATTTAAATAGTAAGTAATAATGTATAATATGTATATGTCCCTCCAGGGCTTCCGTATTCCGTATTAAGTAATAATATATAATATTTAAATATTAATTAATAATATTTAAATAGTATATAAATAGTATATATAATATTTAAATGTCCATTACTAATATTTAAATAGTAAGTAATAATATATAATATTTAAATGTCCCTCCAGGGCTTCCGTAGTTTGCTGTGACTCGGAGTAATGGGTACGCGTAATGTGCGGTTACTGACCTCTGCCAAAGGTCATTCACGGCAGTTCAAAGTTGAATAATGTATTCATACGCATTGTCCGTATTGTCCGGCTACATGTTGATTTTTGACGACTAACACAACAAAGGCCAACCGCAGAGAAAGATAATGGAAAGTAAGTGCAACGCCTGTGACACTGTATACATAGATAATAGTAGGTTAGTGCCGTGAATGGGAAAACATATATGGCAAGGCTTAGCAAACGGGATGGGCGAGGCTCTGCCGAGCACTTCCCGTTTCCGTGCCGCGCCATATATTGTTTTCCACTGACGGCACTAACCTACTATTCAATTTATCCCGTCAACACATGCAAATGGCTTTAAAATGCAAAAACAAATAACCCCAGCCACCGCACATATTCATACGCAGTGATTAGGTCGTATTGACAGGATATCAAAAATGATTCACAGCACCGTATTTCACGGCACAGACGCACTGTGTTGACGGGATTAATACACAATAATTCCAGCACAAAAATATTTACACAATTCCCTAACATTTGATTGGTCCGTTGCAAGTCTCCGTCCAAAATTTATATCCCAGTAAACTCCATGCCGAACTACTTACCGTAACCGTCAGGTGCAGTTAAAATAATTCTTAAGAAAACGGAAAATAAACACATTTTCTTGATGAATTTATTTCAAATGTTGGAATTATAAGGAATGAATGGCCTTTTTGTGGAATTTATCGGGGATATAAACTTGGAAAAGTCGCGGGAATACTGGACGAGGCCTTCCAAAAAATTACAATTTTCGAAAAAAAATCAAAATTTTTTTTTTATCGCTTCGTCCAGTATTCCCGCGACTTTTCCAAGTTTATACCCCGATAAATTCAAAAAGGCCATTCATTCCTATAAACAATACACTACCGCCTCCGCTAATCTTGCCAATACACTGATAATTTTATTTAATTAAACATACTTTAATACTGAGCTTGAAATAACGCAGCTTGGTTGGCTCACATTGTATTATTATCACAGAAGTCTATTTAGTATGTGTTTAGTCAACACATGGCGAAATAATCGCCGACACCACAATTGTGAAATCAATGACTACTAATACGGTCTGTTAAAGAATATTAAAGATGACGTAGTACCCATATTCAGCTATTTAAATATCGAGTGTCAGTAATTTTCAGATTCTTTTCTTAGAAATTCTGCAAAAACCAGGAACCCACTTTTCCGAAACGTCGGAAAAGTGGGTTCCTGGTTTTCGCAGAATTGTTGAACATATTGTATTATTGGGGAAACGTTATTATTGTCTTAGAAAGAAACCCGTTTTTGCTTTATGGATTAGCCAAACTAAATATCACGGGATTGCCAGTTTTATATAGGTTCGAGTGAAACTCTATGTACATGTAAAGCCGTGAAGTCTGCGAAATAAACATGTCCATTTCATTGCGCATGGGCAAATGTTTTGGATATTTGGCAATGGCGGCTAACGACGGACAACGTTGGCGTGTCATATACAACATATACAATGTATATGGTAATGATTGAGAAGAAAGGAATTTGCCCGTGTGTTTTATTATCACACTGTACCATTATTTGCCGCTTACATGAATAATAATTTGGGGATTTGCCGATAAACATCTAGATACGAAAAGTAATCCGCGCACGAGAAATAGTTCATTGTCTGCGCCTAGCAACGACGGAAGGGAAATGATTATCTTCACCGTTGTCGGAAACATTTGATCATATGATCAGTGTGTCAATAGAGAGGCTCGTATTCAATAAACTGCGTCCTCAGAGAATGTAGACACTGCATACCATGAGTAGAACAGTGTTTCGTGGGGACTACGTTTTTTGGCGAAACGATAACGCCCAGTCTCGGTGCGATTCGGTTGATATATTTTCACTATAGACACATCCGTTTTATAGGCTGAAATACGAAAATGCGGCTACTAAAATGACAAAAGCAATATTGTGTCAGAGATCATATTTCAAACTAAAACTCCAATAAAATTCCATAAATCGTATTTTCGATGCGTACAAAGGGCAGGGCATTGAAAACTTGAGTAACGCGTTTATATGAATTGTACATACCAGTCTGCGTAAATCTTGAAAAACTCATCAACGTATCAGAACATCTACTGGCAATGCCAACTCGCAATCAATCAGTTTGATTGTCTGAGCCTGAGCTGTGTTACACAGCTCAGGCTCAGCCAATCAAGCTGCTTGACTTCAAGGACAGTACTCAAGTATTTCGAAATAAATAAGATGACAAGAAAAATTGCAAGAATGGCGCAGGCGGTAGTGTATATGAAAGCTGTGTTTACCGATGGTCTTTCCGAATTCTATAGCTTAAACGCCCGTTTTCAATTCATCACGTGAAAGTTGTTTGATACCATCAATGCTTAATGTCATACGTTTTCTTCAAACGAATAGATGAGAATCCACTGCCTGAAGTATTGTGTATGAAGTGGTGTAATAATGCGCGCAACCGGGTGATTAATTGCAAGCCTGGCAAAGAAGAGGTAGTGGATAGATTTCAAATGCATTCAAAACGCACGGCATTTTAAGTATGACTATTTGAAATGCATGCACAATCATGAAACATTATATAGAGTATCAATATACGTGGTGCATTATTCATAAGCTTCGTATTTGCTTAAAGACCCAATTAAAATTGCCAAAAAAACAACAATTGAAATCAGAAATAGCGGCTATTAAAAAGCAATCAAAGATGTGTGGTACCTTTACCATACTGCAGAAAATAATAAACGGACCACAATTATAGCATATTTTTCTTATCTTCCATGAAAACACATCTTGGTATTTCATTAGAATTGTCTCCAAGGAGACAATTCTAATGAAATGCCAAGAAATGTTTTCATTTCAAAGCAAACTATTCAGTAATTGCTGTCTGTTGATGTGTAAACAGTAGCGTGATTTTATTTTACCGAATACAAATTTTGAAATACCCAATTGCTTCAGAAATGATGGAGTGACAATACTCAAATACTAATTCCTTATCTGGAGCCCTGCATACGATACTATAGTTCATTGGTTAATTTGTGTTTAACGGCCTACCAACAGCTATGGTCATTTAAGGCCTGGCAAACAGGTTCGATCCGACATTTAACCTGCTGCATTGGTGGGGGATCCCAAAATCAGAACGGGGGATATACCTGAAATTATAATAACCTAACCTGGTGCCAGGTGCATACCATACCAAAAACACTTGGCCCCTTCCCCTAAATCTAATTTATGTTTTAGTTATTGTAAGTACGATTACTTTTATAATGGGTATAACCAGATTCACCTCTCACATACAAGAAAGTCTAAGACGTACCTAATTAGGAGATAGTATCTCCTAATCAGGACTTACTATCTCCTAATTAGGAGTTATTATCTCCTAATTATGAGATAAAACATTTGTTAGCATTGACACAGATAGTAAGTACTAATTAGTATCTCCTAATTAGGAGATAAAAATATTTTAGTATTGGCCGCAGGACGTTTCCGTAGATATATGTTAATGAGTGCGCGTGTTATATATTATTTATTGCCTATATGTAGTGCATCGTTCGAATTCGTAGTTTCGTCTATTTACTCAGTAGCCGATTTCACCAACATTGCAAAGTATACTTTTCTAGCAAAGTATACTTTGAGGGAGTAATCATTTATTTTTCCCGAAATGTATTATTTCATATAGAACTAACGACTGCACATATTTGATGATTACAAGTATGCAGAATTATAATACTGAATTTATTACATTATCACAGCCAAAATGGCTGTGATAATGTAATACATTCAGTATAATAAAAATTAATAAATTTACATGTATCCTTAAATTGAAAATGTCTCCCTCAAAGTATACTTTGCAATGTTGGTGAACTAGGCTACTGGTCAGATACACATGGCAACACGAGGTATAATACACAACCGTCTGCGTTAAACGTGCCCAGATGTCAACGTTTCTGAACATCTATTGGCAATCTCAACTCACAATCAAGTACAGTATATCCCAACGAGCCGCGTTGACAAGAATCGAATTTCACGACGTGTTGCCATCAACATATGCAAGATCCATTGAAAGATAAAATAATTATAATTTGAAAATAACATAATGGCGGAAATGAAATGTAAAATATATACAATGTATACAGCGAAGTAAGTAAATCAGATATTGGCAAGCAAATAAATTAATATTTTACCATACAGACAATCAGTAAATACAAAAAAAGTATACATTTGATAATTCATATGCTATATGGTGTAAGGATATACATAATAAAAACAAATTTAATTCAATACACATCCGGAGTTGATATTTATTTTTGAGAAAATAACAATGGTGAACAAATATTTAAATAATTGTGCTATTGACATGATAAACAAAAATCGTAAACTGTATGACCACAGTATGAGAAAGAGAACACCATAATTCATTGGTTTTATTAATATATTGTAATTATTTAATGATATTCAGCAACACAATATGACGAATTCCTGTATGGTGATTTAGATATGTGTGCCGTGACTCCAGTAATGGGGCTTGTGGAAGTTTTGACCAGTGTAGATCACGATCAAATAGAGCACTCATGTAACCTGATAGCGATCAATGAAAGGTTCGACCATGTCCAGCCGTGGGTAAAAGTTTGCCGTGGCACTCGGGAACTGTTTGAACCTATAGGCCGTAGGCCGCGGGTTCAAACAGTTCTCGAGTGCCACGGCAAACTTTTACCCGCGGCTCTACGGCCTATGGGTTCAAACAGTTCCCGAGTGCCACGGCAAACTTTTACCCGCGGCTGGACATGGTCGAACGTTATTGTTACAGTTCTGTCGGAAATATCGTGTAATTTGAACATTTATTCAGTACTCCCGGTACTTTGATAATCTGCTCCAATCAAACAGCTAATGTACACATACATATTCCGGGGCCGCAGTACACGTCGCGTGATGCAGCCGCATCAATTTCAAAATGTCAGTAGAACCGTTGTGAACTGGTCTGGTGACGTAATGGCGCGTTCTAATAATAATAATAATAATAATAATAATAATAATAATAATCGTTTATTCACATGACATGACAACATGAGGTATACAACATCATAGTAGGATGACACAATGGCGATACATGTAACAATCAAAATGCATTATCTACCTTACATGTACATGTACAATTTCTTAATATACTTATAGATTATTTTTGACAAGATAATGCATTACAATTGTGTATTAATGAGCACTGGAAGATAATTAGAAACCACACAGCGCTTACTATAGGGAGGACACTGTTCATTCGTTAAAGAGACATTCTTATATGGCTTAGTCCCAGATCGGTCTGAGAATCACGCGTTCCAGTCGTGTGTAATCGGTGTTTGCAACTGGGATTTCATAAGTTGCGTAATTTACGGTAAATGAATTAGCAACACCATGACAATTCCGCCTCCGAGCGTCGCCGGAGACGGGACTACGGTGTTGCATGCCTGTTTTACCTTAGTCTAAGAGTCGCACCGTTTGCCTCATAATGCGAACTAGTTCTATTAACGTCATGAGACACATGCATTACGTAGGTGTTGGCTTGACCCCGAAATAAGCATTGTCTACAGCGATGGGCAAGCAGCACGCGCTGTACGTTTGAACACGGCTGTGAGCGGTGTCGAACAAACATGTAAAAACAATATGTCCATTGTACCAGTCACAGTCACATTTCAATAGCGGTCGATGATCAGGGGCCACACTGGTCAACATTATATAAAGCCCGTGTTGACATGCACTACATATTGTATATACGTTACCCCTTAAAGTAAATACAACATTGAATCACCTGACCCCAAATGGACGGGTCAAGTATTTGGTCAACAATACATGTTTGTGTGGTAATGGCTTAATATTGTCATACTATTAATCCACAAATATTACTAGTGTTTACATTTAGTATTACATACATCTGTTCTAGCTTATTAAGAATCGAAACGCCAACTTTTAAAGGTACATGCCCACTCAGTAGGCACAAACTGTCTGGCAAAATAAACATTAATTCACCATTACCCCACGTATTAATTGGCATTATACATTTTATATCAGACGTAACTTTCCACACTGATATCAGGGGCGATAACTTTAACGGATATTACTTTTATCCTCTGTATTTATTGTTTGATGTGCAATGATCATACTTTATAATCTGTCGAAAATATTATGTGTTCAGGTGACACATTTAATTAGTATAAATAATTAAAAAAAATAGTATGCCCCATTTGCATAGGAAAATAGCCTGATACCACGCGTCACTATCATTAAAATAAATATTATTACTGTATAGCGGGCACTCGTAATTTTTAGAACTGGTGGAATAGTGACACAGTTGTACACTTATTAAATTCCTATAAAGAACAGTTTGTGCCTACTGAGTGGGCATGTTGTACCTTTAAGAATCGAAACGCCAACATGTAAACGTCTTGTGTGTCTATAAAGTTTTAAGAATAACATAACCAAGGTCAATTTATATTAACAATTGAAAATTCCAATACGGGCAAACAAGTTCTCTATGGTGTGTTTAATCAACCAAGCAATGCTAATACTGACAATTTAATAGAACTTCAGTATCACATACGAAATGGATATTCTAGTTGTACCCTTTCAAACAACATGTGCAAACACTAGATCCACATGGGCCGGCTTCCAAAAGAGACACGCATTTTGATAAATGAATAATCCTACCCTCCGAACCAAACGTCAGCATGTACAAACACTGTAGATCCAGATGAGCCGGCTCGTAACGAGCCGTCTCATCCGGATCTGCAGTATTTGTCAGTACAGTCAAACCTGTGAACAAAGGCTAACCATGGGAAGAGAAAAATCTGGCCTTTGTTCACATGTGGTCTTTGTTTACAGGTTAATTTACGTAGTAATTGAATAATTGGGAAATCGTGGCTGCTATAGACAGGTAATTGCTATTCGGAGGTGGCCTTTAGCAATGGTTTGACTACTGTATTCAATTAAAAAAGAGACGCATTTTCTCACTGATGGAATAGTCCACACATCAGCATGGACAAGTCAATTATGAATACGTAGGGGTGAATGGGTTTAATGCTCATTCTTATAGCAAATGCAATATTAATGTTTAATTCTGTTCCCACCTGCGATTTTTCACTCCATTTGATTTGTGTATCATCATTCCAAAATCAAATAAATTTACGGCAACTGAGGATTTTGTTGTTCGCATCAAATATTTAAATGAATCTACTGTAAATGTATCAACGATTTCATGTCCGTGTGCTTTAAATGTGGATGGCTGAGGCTGGAGAAATGGGGCTAATGGGTTTGACAACCTGTGTATATCCAGATCAGCATGTGCATCCGCAGTCTGATCAGGATCTGCACTGTTCACCATTCCATCAATGAAACACCCGTCATGCTTCTAACAAGCACTATATATCATTGTTGTGCTAAACGAGTGTTTCATTTGACCAGGAGCTACACCGATCACAAATCCCATAAGCCACTTTTCTCCAGTCTCTGTCACATTCGCACAGTCTGATGAAGATATGTACTGTTTGCCATTCCATTCAATGAAACATCTGCCATGCTTCTACCATTTGATCAGGAGCTACACTGGTCACATATCCCATAAGCCCCATTTCTCCAGTCACAGCCACATATGAGACACGCCATGATTTTGTACCTTCGGACATCTGCGTAATTTCATGAAATACATTTACAAAATCTAACGAATTTTCCATAAATTAAGTCAAAAGTTGACAAAAAATATCAGAGTACATGCGGAATTATATTCCGCATGTACTCTGAAATGTTTGTCAACTGTTAACGTCATTTACGGAAAATATTGTATATTTTGTAAATGTATTTCATGAAATTACGCAGATGTCCGAAGGTACAAACTCGCAAGGCGTCTCAATTATGGCAGAGTACGCCTCGACTATGTGAATCAGTTTAATGAAGTTATACCGGGTCTCAATGGACCATGCCAGCTTCCTCTTACACAAGCAATGATTAATGCTTCCAATATATTTGCAATTATCGCTCAAATTCCCAATAGCTTTTGCAATATTTATGTCATTCCAACGAGTGTTGCTCTACTGGATATGTGACGAAGATAGATCAACGACAAAGTCGTTATTACGAACTGTGTCATTTCTGCCTCTTTTGACTGAATAATGAATGTATAGACTAACAAAGAATGTGTTGAATGTCGGTGCAAATGTTCCGTGCTAAAATCTAACGTATATCCATTACGCATCACATGTGTTTGAACGGTGGATTCCGTTGGTTTTGGGTAATTTCCATAATGATCACTCATTACACACGACAGAACTCGTCAATTATCTACACATTCACCGTTCCGAACTTTCGGACCCCCTTTATACTACCGTACTTATACGCGTACTAACTCGCGGGAGGTGACGTAAATTGTATGTTGGTAACAATGCACATAAACCATCATATTTACCGAGATAACCCATAAAACACTGAAATATGAAGCGTTCTTCAACAACCGGAGTTGCGCAGAACTGGATTCCAACGTGGGGCTTTGCTGGATATTTTCATGTCGAAATTAATAGATTATAGCTACTAGTACCTATTTCACCAACATTGCAAAGTATACTTATCTAGCAAAGTATACTTTGAGGGAAATTTTTCCAATTTAATGATAACTTCATAATGTATATTTATACTGAATTTATTACATTATCACAGCCATTTTGGCTGTGATAATGTAATAAATTCAGTATAATAATTCTGCATACTTTTAATCATCAACTATACTTCATGAACTTTTCACAATTCAGATATCCAATATGTGGTTTACGCTTCATGTACAGTACCATGCGCAGGAATTTATACAGGTGGGTGCGTTATCCACGGCGCCAAGGGCCGGAGTTGCTAAAACCCGTTTTTTACACATCCACGGACGGACCTCGGCGGATCAAGGAGAGTGCGTATACACCCGTCGCACCGCCGAGAATCGAACCCGGGTCGCATTGGTGAGAAGCGCGCTCGTTGCATATTGCCATAAGCGGACAACTTACGTTTGTAATGGCACAGAAAGTTCGTAAAAACGAAATGCAATCGTAATAACGAAGAACACATCATACCACTATACACCAGCATGAAGCTAATTAATAAATCCCCAGGATTGTGCAATTGCCTGGTTGTTGTGCTATAGTCTGATGCAATGCAACATGAACCCGTTAAGTGTATGTGTTCCCGATTACTTGCGTATGTTGATATTATGAACTATGATTGTCTGCACCCTGTGGCAGAGCTTATGAACTGGATCCACTATCGCCAACGAGCAAAATGGTTCGTGTATAAGTACACATACATTTCACAGGTGTTTGAACGGATGGTCAGTATGTTCGTGTCATATGGATTTACATTTATTGAGCATAGGCTGCATATGCAGCCTATGCTCAATAAATGTAAATCCAATAATGGGTAGTTCTGTGGATTTAGATTAGATGTTGGTGGATTTCGTTGGTTTTGGGTAACTTCCATAGTTTTGTGCAACTACTAATGCCCAATCATTACACACACAGAAATCGTCAACTATCTACACATTCACCGTTCAGAACTTTCCGGTTCCTTTTATACTGTCAAACTTCTAGTTATACGTGTAATTCGCGGGAGGTGACGTTGTATGTTGGTAACAATGCACCCAAACCACCAGCTATAGCGAAATAACCCATAAAACACCGAAATATGAACCGTTCTTCCAGAACCTGCCGTACATTCTGTAGTATATACATATATATAGAGAATATCATGCGAGTGTCTTTTGATATCAGGTTTATCCGGCTCCGCTCGGAAACTAGGAATTCCTCGGCTCAAAGACTCTAGCCTGGACTTCGCCGTATGAAATATACACTACCACTAATATTGCCCACTATTTGTAAATATTGTAAATTTGTTTATTACAATATACACACGTACTTGAATATTGTGTTTGAAATTATACACCACCGCCTGTGCTAATCTTGCCAATATGTATAAATGTGTTTATTACAAAATACTTGAAAATATTGTGCTGGAAAGCAAGCAGCTTGATCGGCTGAGCCTGAGCTGTGCTACAGCTCAGGCACAGCCAATCAAACTGCTTGATTGCGAGTGGATATTGCCAATAGATGTTCAGAAACGTTGACATCTTGGCAAAATTTAACGCGAGCGGTGATTTATATTGTAACCGAATCTTTACCAAACTTCATATATAGTAGTACATGTTGTTTCCTCACATTGGTGGTATAACACCGACGAACAAAATGCCGGTCATTATCACATGAATGACACGGAGAGGTCAGCCATCGATGTATGGAAGCTACAGGTGAAGCTTGGTAAAGATCCGACTAACGTATCAGGAGATATGCACATTATTGGATGTTCTGTTCATGCCTACTACGTTAAAGTTAGTTGATTGTAGAGGTCAAGGTGTATGATCACGTGGTACTAACAACAACAACACGTATTGAAATTTCCAGAATACATCTGATTCAAAGTACGTATTATTTTATAGTGTCCTTATTACGTAACGGATTTGATGAAATATGGCGCATCAAACGCGTCTTGTTAAGCTGCATTTGGTGGTCTCTGTATTGTCGCCCAAACTTCTGTCGTTTTTGCGAAGAATCGATTTCCGTGTGGGGGAGACACGGAAATCGATTCTTCGCAAAAACGACATAAGTCTGTGCCAAACTCCCTGGACCAGCAAATGCAGCTCATGAAGACGCGTTTGCTGCGCCATATTTCATAAAATCCGTTACGTAATAAGAACACTATAAAATAATACGTACTTTGAATCGGTACTTGTTGTTGTTAGAGTACCACGTGATCATACACTTTGGAGGTGGTGACGTCTTCTGCCGATCGAACAGAGTCCCGTCACAATACACAAGTTATCAGATCTGTACAAGAAGATTGTTTTCATTCTGTTAAACGTGAAGACGGCGCTACTGATTCCTGATATTAAAGCAACTCCCCAAAGAGTCGTTATTCTGCGAGCTACCAGAGTGTGTGAGTCCCTCACACGTGTAATGCCGATTCCAATAATTAAATAAGGCGGTTCGTGAGAAAACGGGCTACGTGTGCTTTTCAACCTGTCTATATGCAAATTGCGTGATCGGGAGACGGCGATGAGTTTGTGTTAATACGCGACATCCGGTTTTGTTTGTTAGCAAACAAAGGACATATTGAGCTATGAGTTCTCAATGAGCACATAATGATCGCATAAGCTTCTGTTGTGCTATATGTTTGAAACCCGACACAGAATATGTTAGCAAAAAAACAATGGAATGATTATGTTTTGAGTTCACAATGCAGTTTCTGATGGTCACGGTACGTGAGTAAAGTGATATTACGTTTTCACAAATATCCAAATCTACACGGCGTGTACACTAGCGGAAATCAATAAATGTACACAAAGGTGGCTGTGACTGGAGAAATGGGGCTTATGGGTTTTGTAACAAGTGTAGCTCCTGATCAAATAGCATGAAACCCTGTAGGCTGACAACTCTATATATTGCTTGTTAGAAGCATGACGGATGTTTCATTGATAGAATGGCGAACAGTGCAGATCCTGTTCAGACTGTGCGGAAGCACAGGCTGATCTGGATCTACACTGGTCGCAAAACCCATAAGCCCCATTTCTCCTGTCACAGCCACAAATATGTTCGCTATCAAAGTTACGTCATCTTCCGACGTCATTTACAGAAAATATCACAGTTTCTGTAAATATGTTTCATGAATAATCGCACAGGTACTGAGGTACAAAATCACATGGCGCGTCTTATATGCCATGTGGTGTTCTTTCTCGTGAACTGATCGAATTCCATTTGTCTGTTGTTTGCCGCGAAAAAGCATGATTGAATAAAAAATTGGATTTGCGCGAGATTCATTTGATGTATTTCTTTCAATTTAACACGACTATTATTGGATTTAGTCTCTCCGTATAATGTCCAATACCTCTAATACGATTGCATTGCTTCAGATAAGACGGACATTTTCGTGTTGATGTTTTTGTCATATTCCCAGTTAAAAAAAAAGAAGAGAAAAACTTGTAAGACGTTGTTTATTTTAATTTATTGATTGATTTTAACATTGATTAAATTCTTGATTAGGTGGTTGACTAAAACAAAAACATAAAAACATGATTGGTTGGGTGGTTGGTGGTTGGTGGTTGGTGGTTGGTGGTTGGGTGGGTTGGTGGTTACTTGAGTTGGTTGGTTTTGGGTGGGTGGGTTGGTTGGTTGGTTTGTGGTGGGTGGGTGTGTTGGTTGATTGATTGTCAAATGTATACAAATGACGATAATTCTATCTATTCACCACAGTGGTTGCATTGACCGTTTAACCTCGTGTACATCCAGGCCGGATTGTCCGAAGTATTGATCCCAATGGTCCAGCAACTGGACATCGAGCAGAGAGATGATCGGCTGACCGATACTGTTAATGAAGTGTGCGGACACTAATGGACACTAATCTCCGACCTCATTAGTCACTGTCCAGTTGGTCAGCAAGTCGCAGGTCTTCGTACACGACGAGAACAGACAACATAACAGTTATACTTAGCTTATATTTAAGGGTTGGAATTGGCTCGGAGACCTTCCATACACGGACATATAAGTCCATAAAAGGCCGAATTTTGAAGTGTTTTATGTGATATATGTTGGTGCAAGACGGACAGGGCCCGGTTGCTCAAAACATCCGTTAGCTTAACGGACTGTTAAATCCTTAACTGAATGGTTAAAATCTCTGAGATTTTAACCATTCAGTTTTAAGGATTTAATAGTCCGTTAAGGTTAGACACCACCAAATAGTTTTACTATATAATTTAACCGAATGCCATCCAATAAGGCCAGTCTCTCCTACTTTCACTATTCGTATGGATGCTGTGGGACCCACTTGTACATGACCTGCAGCCAGTCTGTACTGGTTCTGCATGAACTAAACAATAGGTTCACTTACTCCTAAGAAATAAAAATCCAACCTTGTCATATCCTCCAATATTGTGTACATTTTTTGGCCACGGAAACTCCGTTTACATCAAGTGACCAACAGGGTCAGTGTTTTCTTTTAAATGCTACAAATATGCTGAAAACTGGTGTTGAAGGCACCCCAAAATGTTCCTCAAGTGAAACTGGGTAGTAATGGATCAAGATTTGCAAGCAAACGGTGTCTGTGACCTCAAAACACCCGCACTATTTTTTTATACCGGACTACTTTTGCATACACCCTGGGCGGTTTCGCACCATTTGGTGTCTTCTAACCTTAAGCTAACTGATGTTTTGAACAACCGGGCCCAGATGTGTACATATGTGTGCCGAAATGGGACACTGCTTAGGTTCAATACGGACTTACAACAGAACATGGGGCCGTTTCACTAACCTCCGTACGATTAAAATGTCCGTAAGTGCAAATTTAGGATCGTCTGGAAAGTTCAGTTCATGCATTTACATTTATTGAGTATAGGCTCCTTTTGCAGCCTATGCTCAATAAATGTAAATCCAATAATTGTTTACAAGAAAACAGTGTTAATGCGAAATGTACAGACTATCATAATTTTCCACTCACGAACATTTTTGTCGTACGAAGTTTAGTGAAACGGCCCCCAGAACTTGTATTGAAATTAATACCACCCACCGATATGCATACTGTACTACACGCCAGTTAGATCACGGTTCGTCCGCCTGTGCGAGGAGATAATCCGCGAGCTTTAGCGAGTGGATTATCGATCGTACATGCGGACGAACGTGATCTAACCGTGTTATCAGATCCTCATGTCCATACATCGCGCATAGTGCTGTGTAAATGCAGAAACAAAACTCGAAAATGTATCAAAGACGTGATAAACTGTCTAAACGACAGTCGTGTTCAGCGACTACAAAGGATAGGGAAAATAATAGCATCACTGGCAAAAATCACGAAAACGAAGTTGTTATGAATAGTGTGACGCCCCGGGTATCGGGTTACATATGTCTTTGTCACTATGTTATGTTTTGATGTATAGTTTGCCATTTTCGAATTGCTTCATGGGCCATATGGCATAAAGTGTTGTATTTTGAATGAAACATCTCCCTATCTGGCTGTGACTGGAGAAAGGGGACGTATGGGTTTTGCGACCAGTGTAGATCCATATCAGCCTGTGTATCCGCGCAGTATAGATCTGCAGGTCCGCAGGTGCCAGAAAACAAATCACCTAATGAACTAGTTTCTAATATAAATTATACCACATGTATAGACAAAACTGACATGCGATCTTTTTCAATCACCTTTTTCAGTATCTGCACGGTTCGCAATTCAATCAATGAAACACTTTGTCATACTTCTACTTGTTGTTGTTGATAATACAAACTAGATTGGTCAGTAAGCGAGGCTTACGGAATACCCCCCGCGTGGGCCCAGGTACCCCTAAAATATGTAAAAATTTCCAAGTGTGTGGGCTTGTGACCTTGACTCTGGGATTAGCGCGAGCGGCATGAACGTGAATTTGTCACAGGGTGGTAGAGGTCCATTGGAGCAATGAGTGTGTGAAATGTGAAGCAGATCCGAGCAAGGAAATAGAAGTTATAACCGATTTCTCTGTTAAGTTTTGTAAAGAGACTACCGTATGACCTCGAATTAACGCCCCCGGAGGCGTTACATTTTACAAAAGGGGGTGGGGGGGGAGCGTTTATTAGCCAGTAAAAAAAAAACGAAAAAAAAGAAACAAAAAAAAACCAAGGACCGCCAATTTCAAACACAAATAAGGATTTAAGGATTATTTGTGTTTGAAATTGGCGGTCATTGGTAAATTATTTTTTTATTTTATTTTTATTTGGGGGGGGGGGGCGTTTATTAGGAGGGGGGGGGCGTTAATTCGAGGTTATACGGTATGTATGTGACGTTGACCTCGAGATCAGCGGGGATTTGTCACAGCATATGAAATATTAAGAATTTTCAATGAAAGAAATAGAAGTTATAACATATTTCTCTGATGTTAAGTTTTGTAAAGAGACTAAGTATGTGACCTTAACATTGGGATCAGCGGGGGTTGGACAGTCGTAGATTTGTCACAGCATGATAGTACAACCTTAGAGGAATGCACAAGTGAAATAATAAGAATTTTCAATGAAGGAAATAGAAGTTATAACTTATTTCTCTGATGTTAAGTTTTGTAAAGAGACTAAGTATTTGACCTTGACATTGGGATCAGCGGGGGTTGGACGGTCATTGATTTGGCACAGCATGGTATTAGAGCCTTACAGGAATGCATGTGTGAAATATTAAGAATTTTAGATGAAGGAAATAGAAGTTAGAACAATATTTCTCTGATGTTAAGTTTTGTAAAGAGACTAAGTATTTGACCTTGACCTTGGGATCAGCGGGGGTTGGACGGTCGTGGATTTGGCACAGCATGGTAGTAGAGCCTTACAGGAATGCATGTGTGAAATATTAAGCATTTTAGATGAAGGAAATAGAAGTTAGAACAATATTTCTCTGATGTTAAGTTTTGTAAAAAGACTAAGTATTTGACCTTGACCTTGGTATCAGCGGGGGTTGGATGGTCGTGGATTTGGCACAGCATGGTAGTAGAGCCTTACAGGAATGCATGTGTGAAATATTAAGCATTTTAGATGAAGGAAATAGAAGTTATAACAACATTTCTCTGATGTTAAGTTTTGTAAAGAGACTAAGTATTTGACCTTGACCTTGTGATCTGCGGGGGTTTGACGGTCGTGAATTTGGCACAGCATGGTAGTAGAGCCTTACAGGAATGCATGTGTGAAATATTAAGCATTTTAGATGAAGGAAATAGAAGTTATAACAATATTTCTCTGATGTTAAGTTTTGTAAAAAGACTAAGTATTTGACCTTGACCTTGGTATCAGCGGGGGTTGGATGGTCGTGGATTTGGCACAGCATGGTAGTAGAGCCTTACAGGAATGCATGTGTGAAATATTAAGCATTTTAGTTTTAGATGAAGGAAATAGAAGTTATAACAATATTTCTCTGATGTTAAGTTTTGTAAAGAGACTAAGTATTTGACCTTGACCTTGGGATCAGCGGGGGTTGGACGGTCGTGGATTTGGCACAGCATGGTAGTAGAGCCTTACAGGAATGCATGTGTGAAATATTAAGCATTTTAGATGAAGGAAATAGAAGTTATAACAATATTTCTCTGATGTTAAGTTTACGGACTAAGTATTTGACCTTGACCTTGGGATCTGTGGGGGTTGGACGGTCGTGGATTTGGCACAGCATGGTAGTAGAGCCTTACAGGAATGCATGTCAACTATCAAGCATATGAACTATCAAGCATTTTAGATGAATGAAATAGAAGTTATAACACTATTTCTCTGATGTTAAGTTTACCGACGCACGGACGGACGGACGGACGGACGGACAACCTGACTCCAGTATACCCGCCCCCCCCCCCCCCCACCCACAATTCATTGCGGGGGTATAATTATTCTGTACTGTGTGGTCCGAGATTATTGCAAATAAAGGCTTTGTTATGTTCTGTTCTAACAAGCGATACAGATCGTTATCAGGTTACGGGAGTGTGTTAATTTATCAATAAATACGATGGTCACACGTTCCATAAGCCGCATTTCTCCAGTCACAGCCACATATAGTTTTATACGTATGTTGGTTGTACGTTTCTCCTGATTCGCGGTATCTTCTAATATCCTGGCCGACACGTGACTTCTGATGTATTGACGCGATTATTGTAAACGCTATCGTTTAATCGATTATCAATCTCAGAGTGGTGATTATATATATCGATTATCGCAGGCACAGTCGCGGCACCGATTTCACTCCAAGGTCCGTTAATACACTCATCACAATTAATTTGTAAAGACACGATGGATACGTGGCTGAGACTGGAGAAATGGGTCTTACGGGTTTTGCGACCAGTGTAGATCCAGATCAGCCTGTGCATCCGCACAGTCTGATCTGGGTCTGCACTGTTCACCATTATACCAATAAAACACAAGAACAAGCAATATATAACGTTACCATGCTACAGGAGCGTGCTATGTGATCATCTGCTACACTGGTTCTAAATCCCATAAACCCCATTTCTCCAGTAACCGCCACATATAGTCATTAATAACGCACATCGCTTGTGAACGGAACATTATTAAACTATGGAGGAAGAACACAGTCATGTACATGATATAATCGTGTTATTAGTTCACTTGCTGTATATACCATCAGTCTCTTATAATTCTTGATACGACAATCTAAGTCTTTAAGTCTTATCATTTTGATATGTACTTAAGTTTAAACTTCATGCACAACGACTACAAACAACCACGAGAACACGTATACGTATGTATTTCGTTTGACACAGATGGAGGCGTAAAGATGATCCTTCATGTGTGAGGAAACCGGAGTACCCGGTGGACAACTACTGGCATTAACATTAATGATAAAACATCATGTACCCCACGCCCACTGATTAAATGTATCCGGATCAAGGGAAAGTCTACTTAAAGCACCCATCAGAATTAATTTGCAAAGAAATAATCATTAATTTCTAAAACATCTGACATGATATGTATTAAACGATTGGTTGGTCATATACGTGCGACGCGGACACTGAACACATGTACTGGCATATACAGCGACGATTTGATGAAGGTTCCCAACTAGACAAATGAAAACGAATGGAAAACGAAGAGAAAACGATCGTTTTGTACAACGATATATGCATATAAATGATCGTTTGTTATGTTATACATGAAAACGATATTCTCGTTTAAATACCCGGCTTTGAACTATTTAAACGTCTGTCTTTGTAATTAGAAAATGCGAAGACATCGTTTTCGAATTATAAAAATGAAAATACACTCACTACGGTGTGTAAACGGTAGCCAGTCGTTCGTTTGAGGAACCAGGAACAATTCTGGGGCCCGTTTCACTAAACTTCGTACGACTAAAATGTTCTAAGTGCAAAACGATGATTTTCTTGTAAACACGTATTGGATTCACATGTATTGAGCATACGCTGCATATGCAGCGTATGCTCAATACATGTGAATCCATCAATTGAAATTTCCACACGATCCTAAATGTGAACTTACGGACATTTTAGGCGTACGAAGTTTAGTGAAACGGCCCCCTGAACGGTAACAGGATATGTTACATGCATTTTTAAGAATATTTAACAGATAGGAAAACGCATTATCATTATTGAGTTTCCCCCATGCTACGAAAATAGTGATATATATTTGTTTCTGAATGTGACTGGCCAAACGGGGCTTATGCCACGTGTCGCTTGTCTCTGGTAGCAAACTCGTACAACCTGATGAAGATCTGCACCGTTTGCTAAAAGAATGACGGTTGTGTTGTTACTTGAACGACGAACAGTATAGATCCGGATAAGACTGCGCGGATGTCTACACTGGTTGCATGACCATAAGCCCCATTTATTCCATTATATCCACATTTAGTTTGCACAAATAACCGTATCTTTAGTATCGCAAAACGACACCGACCTTATACAACGTGACCTTATATAGCAGGACAGAAAATACGCTATGCTGTGACACAACTTGAATATTTTAAATACAAGAAAATCGGGATAGTTCCCGCACAGAGAACGTCAAATTCTGACGTAAGTTTCCGACCCATACAATTCCGTATTCGATTGGAAACGTTCGGCAGTTTTCGACATCGCTTAACTTTTCAAACCAATTTCATCAGTCCGCGAAATCGTTAGGGTATGCGGTCTCGTGAGTAAGAAATGGAAGATAAATACTTGCAGAGCTAATAGTTATCGACATTAACCAGTTCCAAGTGTTGACTTGGACAAAACAAATAATATAAAATAAATAAAACAGAATCAGCGTTTAATGGACACAGTCATACAAAACTATAGTCGCCTACGGACTTCGGATTGCCTTTGTTTGCTAGGAGTAGTCTAATGGTATACATAGTTCCATCGACTAGGGATCATTTCTAGACGAGTTCACTTGTATATGTGACTGTCACTGGAGACATAGGGATTTTACTCCAAAGTCCGTTAATACACTCATCACAATTAATTTGTAAAGACATAATGGATATGTGGTTGAGACTGGAAAAATTGGTGTTATGGGTTTTGCGACCAGTGTAGATCCAGATCAGCCTGTGCATCCGCACAGTCTGATCAGGATCTGCACTATTCGGCATTCCAAGAATTCTTAACAAGAAATATCGATGGTTATCAGTGTGTGTTATTGAATCAGAAGCTACACTGTTCACAATCCCATAAGCCCAATTCCTCCAGTCACACGGCCATATACGAGTCGGAGATATACATTTGACTCGCAATACCCAGTGGATGGTATTGCCTATAACGGTATTACGTTATCTCAACATATGCGGTATAAGCATAACGCAGTACCGTTACCATAAAATAATACTTTAAAACACTCTTAACCCGACAGGCTATACATTGTGAATCTCACATACACTATATTAAATGAGTTATTGGTGTTATATATACAATTACTTTTAATTGAAGAAATCGACAAATATTGGCAAGATTAGCGCAGGCAGTGGTGTACCACAAACAACGTTTCCCCATGAGAACATCCACCATTTACGATCTGACAACCATAATAGGACAATTCACCGCGCAATAATACAGGTCCATTAAGTCACTTGAATCTTATCGATCCCCTGGGGTCGGGTAAACAACGATTCTGATTGCAGACCCGGTTCCATGTTTACACGGCTGAATGTAAATCCATTGATTGATCGATTTCTTAAAAGGTACACTAATATACCAGCAACTGCACTCGCTGTTTTGTTGTTTTTAGTCTGTCTCTATTTCCGGTGCAATAACAAGCTTGAATACGTGTCTTTTGGTTGACATGTTTCGCACGTCGTGTCAGTATTACGTGAGAAGTGTCCTTAATGACTTTTGGCAATATTGTTCAGTATTCTATAAATTATTCGATAAATTATAAAAACTACCAGAACATTTAGATATTGTCTAGCATGCGGATTGGTATTCATGCAACTAACATCACATTGTTTTAGTAAGCGCGAATTTGCTTTAACTGATTACAAACATTGCAAGTTGAATATACATGTGCAACGGTTTCGGGCTTTGCAATCAGACTTAAGTTTATTTTGCGCTTCCGCTACATCCATCGTTTTTTCTGTGCCAGTAATTCAAACGGCAGTTTTCCGCTGTTGTAACAGTTGGCAAGTCAATTTAAAATAATTCCATTTACAATTTACGTTCTGTTAATCCAATCTTGTTTCACAAATTCAGCGAGAAAATTAAATTGCAACTACGTTTGTTTACTGAAAGTTCTAAATTCGTTGCGCATCATTCCCGCATCCGTTAGAAGAGACAAAACATACAGCGGATCCTCTCGAAAGTGGACACCCTGGCATGTATATCTCTGGTGCGCATGCGCTCGAAAGGTACTTTACCGCCAGCGCTAATATTGCCAATATTTGTATTATTTTGTATACTTGAATATTGTGCTTGAAACCCAGAATATTGATTGACTGAGCATGCGCTGTGCTACAACTCGGGCTCAGACAATCAAATTGCTTGATTGAGAGTTGGAACTGCGAATAGATGTTCAGAATCGTTGATAATCTGGGCAAGATTAACGAAGGCGTTTTGTGCACCGGCAACCCTATCGCGTGCGGGAAATATAATATATCCCTGGATAACCGCGTAGTAATACAACACTGTGGGTGGCAGGTGGGAGCATGCGATGGGTACTTTAACGATCAGGGTTCATCCTTACCGGAATCCCGACTGGAGACCTGGTTTGGCCCTCACATACGTCTTTGGCATTTTGTATGTGACAGTTGAATCTGGTTATACCCCTTATGTGAGTATTACGATATTCGTAATCCTGGTGCCAAGTGACTTGGTGTGGTATGGACCTGGCACCAGGTCAGGTTATTTTAATTTCAGGGCTAAATATATTTGTTCTCGATGTAAATATTCCGTTCTGATTTTGGTATTTTCCCCCCAATGCAGCAGGTGAAAATGGGATCGAACCCGTTTGCCCGGCCTTACATGACCTTAGCTGTTGATAGGCCGTTAAACACTAATAAGCAAACAAACAACAATGTCTGCGTTAAGCCTGACAAGATGTTAACGTTTCTGAACAACTGTTTGCAATGTCAACCCGCAATCAAGCAGTTTGATTGACTGTGACTGAGTTGTATCACAGCTCAGGCTCAGCCAATCAAGAGGCCTTAAATCAAACACAATATTCAAGTATATGGAGATAAAGAAACTAATTTAGTACTGGCAGGATTGGCGCAGTCGGTCGTGTAATAACCATCCATATGAGAGACAAATTCGACCAATATTACACCGTCAATACTGTGCAGCGTATACATAATTGATGGCCACATTGTCTATCGGTACTACTTCCGGGTCACACGGGCACTTCTGATATCGTGGCCGACACTCGTGTGATTTCTGGTGGTGACCTTTCGCTGTAGAGATGGACACAATTTACCCCCAGCAACAATAATTCGCCTCCGATATGTTATCTACGCGGGAATTATGGAGCAGGGTAGCAATTTTGTTTCTAAATTTACCACACGTACATTTCACATGCACCACCGCCTGCGCCAATCTTGTCAATATTTGTAAATGTGCTTAGCATAAAATACTTGCATGAATATTGTGTTTGAAAGTCGAGCAGCTTGATTGGCGGAGCCTGAGTTTTGCTACAGCTCAGGCTCAGCCAATCAAACTGCTCGATTGCGAGTTGATATCGCCAATAGGTGTTCAGAAAAGTTGGCATCTTAGCAACATTAACGCAGGAGGTTGTGTATTAACCAATTCAATGCTGCATTTTTGTACTGATAATACAGAGAGAAAGCGAGGAATTCGTCTCGTGTTTTTCCCCTGTGTTCTGTTCTGTGAAGCATTAGTGCCCACTGTCAGCGAACACATCATACATCCGCGTATTGATTAGGTAAGAACTGATTGTTACTTCAAAGACAAGGGACCGTCAGCTCCCGTAATTATGACGTCGTATCACGCTCGCCAAGTCTCGGGCAATGAAGTTAGCAAGGTGCATGATCACGTGGTTACAACAACAACAACGTCGCCCACTCCAAAGTAAGTATTATTTGATATTGTCCTTAATATGCAACGGATTTTGATGAAATATGGCGCAGCAAACGCGTCTTCGTGAGCTGCATTTGGTGGTACAGGGAGTTCGGCACAGACACGAAAATCGATTCTTCGCAAAAACGACAGAAGTTTGGGCGAAAATACAAAGACCACCAAATGCAACTTAACAAGACGCGTTTGATGCGCCATATTTCATCAAAATCCGTTAAATAATAAGGACAATATAAAATAATACGTACTTTGAATAAGATGGATTCTGGAAGTTTCGGTACTTGTAACAGTTATTGTTGTTGTTAGTATCACGTGACCATACACCTTGGTTATGTAACGTCACGCCTGCGTAAATATTGCCAAGATGCCAACGTTTCTGAACATGCATGTATATTCGCGATATTAAATCGCAATTAAGCATTTGATTGGCTGTGCCTGATGGTTGCATAGCTAAAGCTCAGCCAATTAAGCTGCTTACTTTCAAACACAATATTTAAGTATTTTGTAATAGACACATTTACAAATGCTGGCAAGATTGGCACAGGCGGTGGTGTATAACACGTGTTCGGCAGGTTGACAGATTTAGAAGGCGTCCAAATGCAGTCCGATTTTTTTAGTATCGGTTTGCATAGGGGTAACTTTGATATCATGGTTGAAACAATCAGTAGCGACGCCAGCTCCTATTCTGATGTAAACCATCGCCTGCGTTAATCTTGCCACGATGTCAACGTTTCTGACCATATATTCGCAATATCAACTCGAAAGTCAGCAGTTTGATTGGCGGTGCCTGAACTGTAGCATTTGTAACACATTTACAAATATTGATTAGCGTAGGCGGTTATGTATCCAATGCAACTAGATACTACAAACAGAAATACTCGTGTCTCTAGTATCTGGTTGCATACGGTTAACTGGGGATATTAATAGTTCTCCGTTTTTCAAATATCCTCACCAATACATTCAATATAGCATATCAATGGAATCGATATCGCAACATTCTCATAGAAGAAAATACGGAAAACCTTGTATACTGGTCCATGACAAACCGTTATGATAAACCCATTTTCTCGAACAGCACATAATTAGCAACCTCTGAAACAAGCGCCGTCGGCAGTAGCTACAGAACGAACCATTTCAGCAATTAATCCCAATTATTGGAACTAAAGAAACGATAAATGTGTTCTTATCATGCGCCAGTGGATAGATCTTCCACGAAAAAAACTCTGGTAAAGTAAATACACCACCGCCTGCGCTAATCTTACCAATATTTGGCAATGTCTTTATTACAAAATACTTGAATATTGTGCTTGAAAGTAAGCAGTTTGATTGGCTGAGCTGTGCTGTGAGTTAATCTTGTCAATATTTGTAAATGCGTTTATTACGAAATATTGTTGGAATATTGTGTTTGAAAGTAAGCATTTTGATTGGCTGAGCCTGAGCTGTGCTACAGCTCAGGCACAGCCAATCAAACTGCTTGATGGCGAGTTTATATCGCCCATAGATGTTCAGAAACGTTGAAGTCGTGGCACGATTAACGCAGGCGGTGGTGTAGCAAGACGTATACATACAGGGGAAATGTGATGGAACAAAGACATGCGTCCTCTATCTGGCAAAACCAGACTTATATCATTTCTGGAACATTGCTGAATGTGATCACCTGCTGATGATTTTCTGATGATTTTTCGAAGTTCTGATGGTATTATTTACGAAACATTAAATTTCTGAGAAGCGCATTAATTATTTTTTGTTAAATGTTTTTGTTTTTTGCTAATGGTCGATGTCGTTTGCGAACAAATCGCTTATGTTCTTAAAATGTACTTGCTTACGAAAACTGGGCATGCGAGTATAAGATAACATTCACGATATATAGTTATAATAATATATCTTCCCGACACTAGTAGCACAAAAACATACGAAAGTTTCATAATAATAAATATGTGTTGTACCCACACGCGCGCATAGGGACCCGCACTGGAACGATCAGGTACCAGACTCCCAGGATAATAATAAATAGGTGTTGTACCCACACGCGCGCACAGGGACCCGCACTGGAACGATCAGGTACCAAACCCGCAGGAATTATCTTATCAAACAATACACAAATCTCTATAAGATGCGTTCAAAATGCATGCACCCAACTGCTTAACTAAGTTCGTAACTACAATAGCGTCAGTGCTGGGTTCTGTTTTCTACCTGTTTATCTTATCCGTATGTGTCGGGATATATATTGTGGCAGATTCCCGTTACGCCTATAATGAGAGCAATCCATGAGCAATATTATGCCATATACCAGTACAGTGGAACCTCTCTCAATTGTACACCAATACATACCTAGCGTACATGTATGTATGCACACAGACGCTTGGAAATCTCCATTACCGACGCTGGCTGTGATTGATTGATTTATTTATTAGCGTCTCACCTGTAGCTTGGAAATCTCCATTACCGACGCTGGCTGTGATTGATTGATTTATTTATTAGCGTCTCACATGTACTATTACAACATATTATAAATATACAATTCAACACAGTTGCCATTCTAAATAGAATTACGAGAGACGATATTTGCACAATACATGTACATATAAGGCAAATTGTTATACTACGAAATCGAAGTAACTGCGCTAATCCTGCCAACATTTGTCCATTTATTTACCAGAATACTTGAATATTGTACTTGAAATCAAGCAGATTGATTAGCCGATCAATCTGCTTGAATTCTAGTTGATATTAAATGTTCAGAAAGGTTGACACTTTGACAAGATTAGCGCAGCTGGCGGTGTTTCTATCCGCATTGATTGCAGACTGCACAGCGCTAATTACTCGCAACTCCAAGTGTGTAAAACCCGACTCTCCTCACATAAACGATGCTAACACACGTTAATGTAACATTGGGGGTAATTATCATGAATCACACGCGCAAATCACGTCGAAGCTATTTGCTACACACATACAGTGGTCATTTAGCTCCGATGAGAATGTATGTTCAGTATCGTTAAGCACACACATATGCCACAGAATGGTCTGACTTACAGTGAAACCTCTCTAAATCGGACACCCGGGAGACCTCCCAGGGTGTCCGGTTTAGAGAGGTTTCAAAACTATATAAGTACATTTTGAAAATCTGAGTACGTTTACGTTCTAATTAACATGAATATTCATGAACCAGGTTTCTATTCATGCTGAACTAAGCTGGTTAATGATGTCAAATTGGCTCCTTTCTGATGTGTTCATTAACGCTATATGTTCATTAACACATTCAACCACGTTTGATCCAGTCTCGTCACAAAGCGATAATTAACCAGTCTCAAGATACAAGATTGCGGACACATGTACATGTGATGTACGTGTTTGCTGTTAATTGGATACCTGAGACAACCATGTGCATGATGGTTACGTTCATGAATGTGTAGTTAATTAAACACTATCACAGACAGAAGTATCATTTGCCCGTTAGATGCGATTCAGTCGTCGTTGTTGCGGTGTGATCAGGTTTCATGAACCACGTGCGACAATACCATACATTAGAACCTCTCAAAAACCCTGGGAGGTCCCCATGGTGTCCGGTTTAGAGATGTTCCACTGTAAATCAGACATGACTATGCCAACGTACGCAGCTGTGCTTTGCAAACTTGAACAAGCATAACAAAACTTGAATAAACACCAATGAAACCCATACGATTAAGGATAAACGGACTGTCTGTGTGTCCGGTTTATAGAGGTGTTGCTGTATTTACGGCTGGGAACTGAAATGAGAACCCGGACATGAAATAAATTATCTTTTCTCTAGTACGAAACTTTAAAAAATTGTTCGGGGTTTTCTTTCAAATTAGTTGCCGAAGGCGCTCATACGCATGCGCAATAATATATTTTGAAATCAATAGACTCGTCTAACAAATGACGGTGTCAATAATACAAGAAGGGGACTAATTCAATGAGGGAGGTACCCGCCTTCTAGCATTGGCCCTATCAATAATCATATTAAACCATCACTCATGTAAGATCCTCTATACAACACCACAGAAAAGCAACATACTGAGAATGGTGTCTGTACCGCTATGCGATACCATCTCTTAACAATGGTGTATCTTCGCTCCTGCGGTGTTTTGACAGGTTTCTACACACGCGGTTGACTTAGCATGCGCGCCTACGAAAACCCTCTGATAATATCTCAATACTCCTGTTACGAAATATTTCTTACGTTTTTGCCAAACGTCTACGAGGGGAGAGATAACATCCGACAGAAATAACAACACGGATAAACTGGTAACTGTTGTATCTCTCTACTAAAGTGAGACAGTGCTTGGATCACCTGTTCCATTTCTGTTACGTCGTTAGTCTCTGCTTTCTTTGTTCGTAGCGAATACGCGTTGTTGTGTTTCAATGCCATCGTAGCATAGATGATACACCACCGCCTGCCGCCAATATTGTAAATATTTGTCAATTTCTTTATTTAAATGTCGTTGAATATTGTGTTTGGAATCAAGCAGCTTGATTGGCTGTGCCTGAGCTGTGCTACAGCTCAGGCACAGCCAATCAAGCTGTTTGATTGCGAGTTGGCATTGCCAATATATGGTCGGAAACGTTGATAATATAGGCAAGATTAACGCAGGTGGTTGTGTAGTCTCTGATTTCTTTGTTCGTAGCGAATACACGCTGTTGTGTTCTATTGACATCGTAGCATAACTTTATCCAGTTTCCAGTTAATGAGTCGGGCCCAACTTGAACGTGTTTATGCTCAGAATCACTCCATGGATAAGATGGACGAACGTGTGATTCATGTGCCATCATCACTTGGTCATGACGGACACCCACGTTGGTTGAAAATAGTCATACTGATATCGTATCAGGAGTATAAACAAACTGAGCATATGTCACTAGCTGACAACGTAGTTGCCATGTGAATCTTTTCTGGAAACTGTGTTGAATTGATCTCTTGAATTTGCAATTGTATCGCAAAATAAAGAACTCCTACTAGTGTTCTGCAATGGTCCAAGGTTCGTGATTAAGAACAGGCATTGGTTGGCTGGAATTTCAAGTCCGATACTTAGCCCAATATGATTGTAAACACTGCCGAACTGATGTCCACTAGCGAAAGTGTTGGTGACGCCAAAGCAATCAAACACCTGTCTGAAAGGACAGTTATCTATCGAAAAGTCGCAGTTCACGTCCATAACATTAACTACTCCCGTTCTTGCCATGAAGCAAGCACCGTATTTAGACTTTGTCAGTAAAACACACAATAAAACGTAGAATGTCCTCAATCAGAACACAGTTTAGACAGTAAGCTAATAGTGATTTCCGCGTCTTTAGGTGAAGTTTGTAACAACATTTGCGGACATATATTTGCTATGCCACAGTTAGATCACGGTTCGTCCGCATGTACGAGAAGATTCTCCGCGAGCTTTATCGAGTGGATTATCGATCATACATGCGGACAAACGTGATCTAACTGTGTTATCACATCCTCATGTACATACATTGCCCATGTGATGTGTAAATGCAGAAACAAAACTCGAAAATGTATGACAGATGTGATAATACAATAGTGATTGTATGATACAAACACGAATTGTATCATTTTGCTCAGTGAATACATGCGTGTATATATATAATGTACCGACAATCGAACCGTACTCGTAGGCTGACTGCAAGTTATATACGTTTTGTCATGCTGTTCGAGTATGAGACACGTCATGTGAATGTGTACCTAAGATGAAAATATTCACAGAAACTGTGATCTTTTTCTGTAAATGATATTGAAAAACACGACATTTTCATAGAAAATGCGGAAAACTATTCCGCATTTGCTATGAAAATTGCGTCAACTTTGGACCCCATTTACGGAAAATATCGTAAATTTTGTAAATATTTGTTATGAAACATCGCAAATCTTCTTATGCACAAAATCACATGGCTCGTCTTCTATCGGTTCCACTCTCTCTTATCTGCCAAACACGACAGAGATTGAAGGCAAATATCAACATGCTAATTTTCTGAAATATGTTGGATATACAAATTGGATTTTCTTGTACATTTAATGGAGGGAGCGACTCATAGACTACTTTTGGCGTAGCATACAGTGTCTGATAGTAGTCACTGTGTACATGACATCCGCTTTGAAATAATCCAGTTGATGTTATCACTGCATACGCAATGGCTTCATAAAATCGGGTAAACACTGTGTAAACCTAATGTGTTTGTGACGTACATGTATGCGATTTCATATGCACGTCATGGCATCTTCATGTTCATAGCATTCCTGTTTTGGAGTGAATAATGTGGTAATTTCATGTAAAGTAATTTTTTTTGCGGCGATATGCTGCATAGTATTGCATGTACACATTTTGGCCGAAATTATTTGACAAATGAACGTTCGGTAGCCAATTCACAACACTGACGGTCTAACCCAAATGTCCTGGCTGTCACGCAGCGTGACAGCCAGAACATTCGGGTTAGGCCGGGGTAAATGTAATTAGCAAATTCAGTGAATATTTACAGAACTGATAAACATAATTCATCATCTATGGCACACATGAGATACACCAGAGAGAAGATACACTCCTAAAACACAGGATACGCACCGCCCGACTGTATACACTGTTGGCATGTTTATACAATGTTTCATGCTAAAACTTCGTCTTGGAATTCGAATAAAAGCGCATATGTGAGGTAATATGGCTTATCATGCGAGGCCGTTTTATCCGATATGATCTCAGAAATATGGAATGAATTGTGTATAGGATACACATATGAATTGTTTCGAGTACGTATTTTGTTCTTCGCCAGGAAATGTAATTCCAAATCGGCACACATTGAAACTGATCACACAATGTATTATAATTATTATGAGAACTACATAGACAGATGTCTGTGCTTCTTAAAAGGCAATTTATGATTTGAAATGATCTGAAAACCACACGTAGTACATGTACTCATTTGTTTTCGAGATGAAAATAACAGATTATAATGCGGAAGGCGCTCAAATCAAGTAAGAGACACCTGGAGACGTATTTTAATTGAAGCCAAACGTATGTCCTCGAACTGAACAATAATGGCTGCTAGAAATATTAAGAGAGCAATTAATCCCCTTATTCCACTGACCAATTCAAATTATTTCTAGAAAATTCTGTCCTTCCTACGAGGCTTATCGTCGTTAGTTCCCTTTTCTCGTGACACGGTTTTATTAAGAAATCCCATGGTTGTCGGTTGTTATTATGAAAATAAATATTGGTGATAAATCATGGAACCAACGACTGGAATCATGATATTAATGTCGTAAAATACCAAGCGTTTCCTAGGGTGTGTTTACAACAATGGCAATAAATGAGGCTGTGACTGGAGAAATCGGGGTTATGGGTTTTGCGACCAATGTAGATAAAGATCAGCCTGTGCATCCGCACAGTCTGATCCGGATCTGCACTGTTCGCCATTCCATCAACGAAACACCTGTCGTGCTTCCAACAAGTAATATATATTGTTACCAGTCTAAATGGGTGTGCTATTCGATCGGGAGACACACTGGTGACAAATCGTATAAGCCCCCTTTCTCCAGTCACGGCCATATACGTATTATCTGCGAAGTTTCATTTGCATCTTACAGAGCTGCAGATAAGCTGCGTATTTGCGTAAATACCCAATTAAAATTGCCAAAAAACCCAATTGAAATCAGAAGTAGTGAGTATCAAAAAGCAATGAAAAATGTGTGGTATCTTTATCATGCTACAGAAAACAATAAACAGACCACAAATATAGCATATTTTCATATTTTTTCCATGAAAACACATCTTGGTATTTCATTAGAATTGTCTCCAAGGAGACAATTCTAATGAAATACCAAGATGTGTTTTCATTTAGAAGCAAAATATTCAATGAGTGCGGTCTGCTGATGTGTAAACATTTGTGTGATTCTATTTCACACAATTAAAATTTTGAAATTGCTTCAGAAATGATGAAGTGACAATACTCAATTACTAATTCCTTTTCTGGAGCCCGATCTTATGAGCTCCCCGGTCACAATGCGAGAAAATGTTTGAAGAGGCCTGTGGCATATGTAGGCTTAAGGAAGTCATGCGCATCAGCGTTTATTTGATGCCAACTAAACAAGTACTAACTTAGCTGCGAACAGTAACTCTTGCAATCCACTCCCGCAACGTCCGTAGTCTGGCTACGGACGGTACGGGAGTAGATTGCAAGAGCTACCGTTCGCAACTAGCGCTAAATAGGATGGACACGAATGAGCGCACTCTTATCAGGACCCACCGTTTCGTAGTTGAAAAACTCGCTAATTGACGTTGAAATAATGATAACTGGTATACTTGCCAATTGTTCCGTTTGTTTTGTTTGTTTTGTTTGTTTGTTTGTTGATTGGTGTTTAACGGCCTATCGACAGCTAATGTCATTTCAGCCCAACGGGTTCGATCCACCATTCAACATGCTGCATTGGGTTGAAAACTTGCCAATGGTAACAGAATGCGTTTACATTTAAGATGGCATGCGTTGTGTAGACGAAATGATTTGCTGACAAGGGGACGATTGGTATACATAGCTCCTCAGTAGAAACGTTGTATTCTGAATACATTGATGGTAACGATATGCACAACTTGCGATCAGTGTAGACACAGATCTGCGTACTCTGGACAGAGATCGCAATGGAACAAAATTTAGAAACTAGACATTATGTGTGCAAAACATGGATATGCCCCCATGGCATACTGTAACTAGAGATTGTGTGTAAAACAGAACACTTTCAAAGTCATTTGGGAAAATCTTACAAACTGTTCGACGTAAGTATATTGCCAAGTGTTTCAACACCAGTTCGAAGGTCACAAAGGTAATTATCCTGTCATTGGTGGTGTGAGTGCTTCAGATGTTCAGATGATGAACTTTCCAAATATTAAAGACGTAAATGTACACGGACGGATGGACGGACGGATGAACGTACGGAACCTCAAGAGCAACGCAATATGCCCCCCTTGCTATCGCATAGGGGGCACAATTAGTACGATCAACAATGTCAAGGTGCATGATCACGTGGTTACAACAACAACAACGTCGCCCACTCCAAAGTAAGTATTATTTGATATTTTCCTTAATATGCAACGGATTTTGATGAAATATGGCGCAGCAAACGCGTCTTCATGAGCTGTATTTGGTGGTCTAGGGAGTTTGGCACAGACTTATGTCGTTTTCGCGAATCGATTTCCGTGTCGGAGACACGGAAATCGATTCTTCGCAAAAACGACAGAAGTTTGTGCGAAAATACAGAGACCACCAAATGCAGCTTAACAAGATGCGTTTGATGCGCCATATTTCATCAAAATCCGTTACGTAATAAGGACACTATAAAAGAATACGTACTTTGAATCGGTATGTGTTGATATTGTTAGTACCACGTGATCATACACTGGACAAAAATGAAATAATTGCTATGTTCACCGATACACATGAATATATGTATACTGAACATGTATCTACTAAGCGGTCAATGGACTAAACATGTGTTTTATGTATGTTACACATATCCGATATATGCAATTGTACTGTATCTAATGATATGACTACAATAAGTTTATAGTCCGAGCACTTAATTAAGCGGTCAGTAGTCCCTTTATGACTGTGTTAGTCTAGTTGAAAAACCACGTCTTTATTAGTAACATTGTTTATGGGTCCATACAACGTTTTACGAGTGGAGCCACTTTCCAATTATATTTTTTCGACCTTCCTCCTCACTCTCCATCTCCTTTTACCGACCTCTTAAGCGATGTTTGCAAACAGTGTACATCCAGATGAGCCGGCTCGTAACGAGCCGTCTCATCAGGATCTGCACTTTTTGCAAGTAATTTTCGTGAGCGGAGAACAGCAGAATATAGAATAATGGGATAGAATATAAAGTAAACTAGAATAGTATTGTCATATGAGACAAGTCATGTGATTTTGTACCTAAAAAGATGTCCGATGTTTCATGAAAAATATTTACAAAATTTAATATATATTCTTGAAAGGACGTCAAAAGTTAACGAAAAGCTCAGAATTGAATTGAATTCCGCATTTGCTATGAACAATTCGTCAATTTTGTACGTCTTTAACGGAACATATCACAGTTTCTGTAAATGTATTTCGTGAATAATCGCACATCTTCTAAGGTGCAAAATCACATGGCTTAATATTTAAAAAAGGTACATGCTAAACCAAGCCATTTACTGTCGGCCAAAAGCACATGCGTACTAAATTTGCGAATCAGTTTACCGACGTTAAATGCATTGTACATATTTTGCTAAAGCAAATTAATGCATTGTATTGAATTGTATTGTAACTTTAAATATCCTACCAAATTTAACACAAAGTGGTACTCATAAAAACGGAAGTTGTATGAATTAATGTACTATACGTAATGATCTATTACACAACCACAATGCACTTGGATATCATTATCACAACTTCCTCATATACCACTAGATTACGGAGCCCCACAGGGGACATGGATATTTGTTATTAATTCTTTCCCACGAAATAACAATTCGTTCCCACGATATGACAATTCGTTCTCTCAATTCAATAATTCGTTCCCTTGAATTAACAATTCGTTCCCACGATATAACAATTCGTTCCATCGAATTAACAATTCGTTCCCACGAAATAACAATTCGTTCCCTCAATTTAATAATTCGTTCCCTTAAATTAACAATTCGTTCCCACGATATAACAATTCGTTCCCACGAATTAACAATTCGTTCCCGTGGGAACGAATTGTTATTTCGTGGGAACGAATTGTTAAATTGAGGGAACTAATTGTTATTTCGTGGGAACGAATTAATAACAAAAATAATTCGATGTCCCTTGCGGGCTCGGTACTAGTTGGTCCGAGATTTTCTTTAAATACATGTAAATGTTATGGTGTGTTCCGTTCTGTAATATACACACATAAGTTTCAAAAAAGTTTATGAACAAGGACTCGACGTAAGTAGGTGTAAGGGTAGTGATCATATTTTCATAATTCTCATGGATAATTATGTGATATTTATGTATGAACATTATACTTGTTTATTATTATTATTTTAGCGCGGATGTTCTCTATAGCGATTGTCGACTTTGCAAGTCGCCCTGCTTTACAGATAGACCATCCGGGTTAACTTTATTTATATTCAGTTATTTTTTTATCCCGTCAACACAGTGCGTATATATGTGCCGTGAAACACGGTGACGTGAAACATTTTTGATATCCAGTCAATACTATTTTTGCATTTTACAGCAATTTGTAGGTGTTGACGGGATAAATAGAATAGTAGGTTAGTGCCGTGAATGGGAAAAAATATCTGGCGCGGCACGGAAACGGGATGTGCTCGGCAGAGCCTCGCCCATCCCGTTTCCTGAGCCTTGCCAGATATTGTTTTCCCATTCACGGCACTAACCTACTATTCTCTATATTTATATTCATTATAAGGTGAATAATACTTGTATGTACATGATATGTATATTGTTATCTCGTTATTTCCGACAATATTATAGATTTTAATGAAAATGAACCCCACCTACTTAGCATAGTCTATCCACAATCACATATTTATTACGTACTAAACAGCGTAATGACTTTCTGAGAATATAGAATGACACATTCATGGCGAAAAACAATTATTGCTATCTATGACGATGCGCTAACAACATTTACTATCTTAAGCTACGCTGCAAACCATCGTAAGTGCGGGAACATATCAGCAATAAATATAAATATTTCGAATATTCTAAGAAATCCCAAGTATATCTCCCCAAATGTGTTTAGAATGTGTATTCCCACCGCGTGTATGCATTTCTCTGCAGTATCTTTGGTTTTTCTGGAACCGATGTAATTTCTATGGGTTTACACCATCGCCTGCGTTAATCTTGCCAATATGACACCGTTTCCGGACATGTATTGGTAATATCAACTCGCAATCAAGCAGTTTGATTGGCTGTGTCTGAGCTGTAGCCTGCGTTAACCTTGCCAGTATGACAACGTTTCTCAATATCTATTGGAAATATCAATTCGCAATCAAGCAGTTTCATTGACTGTGCCTGATCTGTAGCAATCAAGCTGCTTGCTTTCCAGCACAATATTCAATAATTTGGTAAATTTCTGTATTACAAAATGTTTGAACATTGTGTTTGAAAGCATGCCTGAGATGTGTTGCAGCTCAGACACAGCCAATCAAACTGCTGGATTGCGAGTTGATAATTGCAAATATATGTTCAGGGGCCCGTTTCACTAAACATCGTACGACTAAAATGTTCGTAAGTGCAAATTTAGGATCGTCTGAAAATTGCAATTGATGGATTTACATTTATTGAGCATAGGCTGCATATGCAGCCTATGCTCAATAAATGTAAATCCAATACTTCTTTACAATAAAATATTGTTAATGTGAAATTTACAGACTATCATAATGTTGCACTTACGAACATTTTAATCTTACGAAGTTTAGTGCAACGGGCCCCCGAAACGTTCAAATCTGGACAAGATTAACGCAGGCGGCGGTGAATGTAATACTCAAAATTGGCGATTGTAATACACTCGTTATTATCGACACCATGCATATTTCCTCAGCAAGTGTCCATGCATATACCGTGTGTTCGTTAATGTAGCTTGCATGTCAGATATAATCTAGCCATCTCACAATGAATGTGCAACATCATCCCATCGGTGCCATTACGCCGCGTATCTTACACAACGGCCTGCGTTAATCTAGCCCAGATTATCAACATGTTTGCCTATTGGCAACTCGCAATCAAACAGTTTGATTGGCTGAGCCTGAGCTGTATCACAGCTTAGGCACAGCCAATCAAGCTGCTTCACTTCAAGCTCAATATTCAAGTGTTTTGAAATAAAGAAAATAATACGTATTTGGCAAGATGATATAGCACAGACGGACTTGATTACATCGGCACGCATGTTACGATCTATTGTGGGTCCCCAATGCACATAGCCATTAGCAGTAATGGGTGGTACTGATATGTCGGCTCGTCTGAGGCTGATTCCAGTAATTAAGATAATTATCGCCAATCAAGTCCGCCATACATCACTGAAGGGACCAATCATTGATTCCATGTCTCGGAATTGTAGCCAGCTACGTGTAGTATTGTTGCTGTCGCTTTTAAAGGCACTGGCTCTCAGATATGCATAGAAAATGATACAGAGCTCCAGATAAGGTGCGTATTTGCGTAAATACCCAATTAAAATTGCCAAAAACCCAATTGAAATCAGAAGTAGTGAGTATCAAAAAGCAATGAAAAATGTGTGGTATCTTTATCATGCTACATAAAACAATAAACAGACCACAAATATAGCATATTTTCTTATTTTTCCATGAAAACACATCTTGGTATTTCCAAGGAGACAATTCTAATGAAATACCAAGATGTGTTTTCATTTAGAAGCAAACTATTCAATGAGTGCGGTCTGCTGATGTGTAAACAGTTGTGTGATTCTATTTTACACAATTAAAATTTTTAAATACCCAATTGCTTCAGAAATGATGGAGTGACAATACTCAATTACTAATTCCTTATCTGGGGCCCTGTGTGATAACTTAGAAAATCTCAGCTCTACGGATGTGTTTTACTATTTCATCTATCTTTTATATTTTTTGTATCTGTGAGAGCTGAGACCCTTATAGGGTAAAATTTAGTCACAATAACAGCCCAATCTGTCACAGGAAAGTATACATACTTTGACATTGTTATCCTTGTATTCCTAATTGTGTAAACCAACTGTAAAATCATCCCGTCAAAGTATTGGCCTATAATATTATAATATTTATAACATTACTGCCTTAGTGTTCAACTTCTCACTCATCGGACTGTGTAGCAAAACGTAAGGACAGATTGGGCTGTTATTGTGACTAAAGTTTACACTATAACGGTCTCGGCTGTCACGGATACAAACAAAATATAAAAGACAGATGAAATAGTAAAACACATCCGTAGAGATGAGATTTTCTAAGCTAAGAAAGTGATGAAACAATAGATTATTTATAGATGTGAATCTTATTTCTGAACCTAATTGTACATATAAGAGACCTGTAAAAATGGGATTTGGTACAAACAAATATTTATAATACTGAAAAATAATAGTGAATCCCGCATGAGCACTGAATTTACTGTCAATTTTCGACGTTATTTGTGGTTGTGACTGGAAACGTATGGCTTATTGGTTTTGATCCGCACAGGCTGATCAGGATCTGCACGGCTCGCCATTCCACCAATGAAGCACCCATCATGTTCATAAGACCGCTACCAGGTTACAGGAGTGTGCTATTTGATCAGGAGCTACACTGGTAACACATCCCATACGCCCCATTTCTCCAGTCACAGCCACATTTACAGAAAATACAACTGATTTTCGAAATTAATATCGGCGGAATACGGCGATAAAACCAGGAAGGCGATACCATAGGTATGTTCATGATATATCATACAGATCCAATCATTATTGCATGTAGTTAATTATGGTTTAATGGCGACAAATGTGGCGGAACCAGATACCGCGGTACACGTTATACAGATAACAGTAGACAAGTACAAAACCGCCTGCGTTAATCTGGCCCATGTGTCATCGTTTCTCAACATCTTTTGGCAATCTCAACTCGCAATCAAGTAGTTTGATTGGCTGTGCCTGAGCTGTGGTACAGCTCAGGCTCAGCCAATCAAACTACTTGTTTTCAAGCACAATATTCCAGTAGGCGAGTATAAATAAAGTGACAAATATTGGCAATATTAGCGCAGGCGATGATGTGACAATTCACATGTATATATGTGCTGGCTGGCAACACGCACAACCTGTGTGTTGTGTTTCTCTGTCGGTGAATAGAAATGCACTGAGTCTGATAAAATCAAAATCTGTGTAATTTGATGTTGTTTTTTTTACATTTGTTTTGGTTGGTGTAACTGTGGATGCCGTGTTTTGGTGTTATTGTGTATTGTTATTATTTATTGTATTTATTTGGTTAATGGTTTTTTTTTGTTTCTTTTCGTTCTGTGTATCAGGTTTAGAGACACTTACTGGGTTTGCAGTGATTTTCGTCAAACACTGGCACATGCCTACACTATATCGGGTACAAACAGACCAAAGGAGCCCCCGCAACCCCTATGTTGCATTCCAGTTAAGTTCTAACATTCACGGGACAGTGCAGAGCTAGCGATAAATGTGGGTGGACAATTTTCTCTATATTTCAATACCGACCCTGCACGTTACAGCCGTGTGTCTAGAAACATAGGTTTATGAATATTTCTTGAGGTTGGGAGGCTTGACATCTTGGACAATGGCGCCTGCTATGCTGTCTTGCAGGTACTGTCCTCAACCAGACGTTGAGGGATTTTCCGGGAATTCGAAAAAGTGAGGTTGTTTGGAATCATCTTCAGGCAATGGTGTGGAGTTGCGACTGATAGAACAGGTCATAACAAGGCCTTTTAGCCTCATATTTTCATGAAAACAAATCCAGTTGTGTTCACATGTCTGGTCAAAAATAGGTAGGTGTAAAATATTAAATATACGCATCTGAGGCGGTTACCGCATTTTTATTTGTGCGTGTTATTTGTATTTCAGTTGCGAGTATTTTTTATATTTTTCGCAGGTGCCTCCATAAATTATTGCGAGACAGTGATTTTTCATAAGTCACCCACCGCCTTCATAAAAATCAACTGTGCCTAGTTGCAACCGTCCCGTGATGCCTAAAGTTCTTACGCAGTGGGAAGCCTCGTTTTGCCCTGTAATGACCCGGATGTAGAGATTGGATAATGGTCCTAAATTGGTTAAAGACAACGCGAGTGGGACTGCTCTGGTGTATGAAACGTCATAACTTGGCACCGCATGCGTACATATACGCCCAAACCACTCGGCCTATGTGCGATTTTACATAAATATAACTATACTCAACAAAACTAGAAACGTCCCTGTTTTATAGCCGGTGTAGCTCTGTCTATGTATGTACCACATGTTCAAAGTACATGTATTTTAAACCGTGGCGATGTTCAGAATACGATCGTGTAGAGTTTAGCCGATACACACGGTTTACATAGCGGCCAGTGACCGGAACGTTGATTTCCACTTTTTGCACGTGCACGCTATACTTGTCATCGATAAGGTGATTCAGTTCATGTCGTACCATTTATGCGATAGGGGCTATTCGGAAAATTAAAAAACTTTTTTAATTTTTCACTGTTTTCGATATGCCACGGCTTTCCGAAAACGAGCGAAATCAGGCAATTGGGATGCTTGCGGGTGGGATGGCCGCCAGGGCGGTCGCGCCTCGGTTTGGTTGCTGTCGGAAGATGATTGATCGTCTTGCAGCCCGGTACCAGCAGACTAGGGCTGTTCACGACCGGCAGCGACCTGGTAGGCCTCGTGTAACGACGGCTAGAGCCGATAGTTACATTACGTTGACGCACTTACGTCAACGTCGATTGGCAGCCACAGTCACTGCTAGGCGATACGGTGTCTCAGGGCAGACCATTCGCAACCGGTTACGTCGTAACGCCCAACCAATCCGGGCACGCCGCCCGTACACTGGTCAGATAATGACCCAACGTCACCGTGCTGCCAGACTGTTATGGGCGCGACGTCATCTGAACTGGAGAAGGGCTGACTGGAACCGAGTTTTGTTCACCGATGAATCTCGGTTCACAGTTAGTCATGCTGACGGAAGATTACGGGTATACAGGCGTAAAAATGAAAGATTCACCGATTGTTGCATTGTTGAGAAGAACAGGTTTGGGGGAGGGAGCGTAATGGTCTGGGGTGGGATCATGGGAAACCGGAAGACAGATTTGGTTGTTGTACAGGGCAACATCAATGCACAACGTTATGTTGCAGATGTGCTAAATGCACATGCCTTACCATTTATCCGTCAGCATGGTCCTGGTGTGACATTGATGCACGACAATGCCCGCCCTCACGTAGCCAGGGTCACCACTCAATACTTACAGCAAAACAACGTCGACGTCATGCCATGGCCCGCGGTCTCCCCGGATCTCAATCCCATTGAGCACATATGGGATGAGCTGGGCCGCAAAGCACGAGCTAACCATCAGATTGACAATGTTCGCGATCTTACACGGGCGTTACAACGGGAATGGAGGAATTTGCCCAACGCACTGGTATTGCGTTACGTCACGTCGATGCGGCGTAGGATCATTGCATGCATTCATGCAAATGGTGGCCACACTCGGTACTAACGAGATTTACTGAATTTGCCACATTACTTATTGAAATTCCATCTCTAAACATTAAGTAACACATTTCTGAGTTTTTGTGATTTTTGATTTTGACCCCTACCGCCCTTGGCCGGTTATCTCTCGAATATTTAACAAGATATCCAAATGCAATTTATTTGCTTTGATACAGAAATGAATGAACTTGTTTTTCCATTTTGATTTTTAAAAGTAACCCTTTTGGTTTTTGATGAATCTTTCCTTAAACATGGAGGGACGTTTCTAGTTTTGCTCAGTATATATAGAAATTGAGATATTTTCTGTAAATGATGTCGAAAGATGACGAAAATTTCACAGCAAATGCGGTAATAAATTCCGCATGTGCTATGAAAATTTCGTCAACTATCGTCGTAATTTAGCAAAAATATCTTAAAGTTTGTAAATATTGTTCACGAGATATCGCACATGTTTCTTGGGTACAAAATCTCGTGGATGTATAAGGGTTACATACAGGCCGCTATGATATTGCCCGAGACTTGTTTAAAGCTGGTATAGAAACAAAAGAAGTCAATCCAACATCATTTTCTCAAGACTCGGATACTTCCATATATGCTATTGTATCGATTCTTGGTTGAGATTCGGCTTAGAATGAGAGAGCCAGTTATTTGTGGGCCCTGTCATCTCTATATTACGGGCACATGTGGAATAACCGATCGCCACGTGAGTTATGATCCTACTAGCGTAGCTGGGGGATTATATAGTATATAACCCAACTCGCGTAACTGGGGGCTTGCATAGTATATAACCCAACTACCGTAGCTAGGGGCTGAAACTAGCGCAGCTGGGGGATTATATAGTATATAACCCAACTAGCGTAGCTGGGGCTTGTATAGTGTAACTCGCGTAGCTGGGGCTTGTATAGTGTAACTCGCGTAGCTGGGGGCTTGTATAGTGTAACTCGCGTAGCTGGGGGCTTGTATAGTGTAACTAGCGTAGCTGGGGGCTTGTATAGTGTAACTAGCGTAGCTGGGGGCTTGTATAGTGTAACTAGCGTAGCTGGGGCTTGTATAGTGTAACTAGCGTAGCTGGGGGCTTGTATAGTGTAACTCGCGTAGCTGGGGGCTTGTATAGTATATAACCCAACTAGCGTAGCTGGGGCTTGTATAGTGTAACTCGCGTAGCTGGGGCTTGTATAGTGTAACTCGCGTAGCTGGGGGCTTGTATAGTGTAACTAGCGTAGCTGGGGGCTTGTATAGTGTAACTAGCGTAGCTGGGGCTTGTATAGTGTAACTAGCGTAGCTGGGGGCTTGTATAGTGTAACTCGCGTAGCTGGGGGCTTGTATAGTATATAACCCAACTCGCGTAGCTGGGGGCTTGTATAGTGTAACTCGCGTAGCTGGGGCTTGTATAGTGTAACTCGCGTAGCTGGGGGCTTGTATAGTGTAACTCTAGTGTAACTCGCGTAGCTGGGGGCTTGTATAGTGTAACTCGCGTAGCTGGGGGCTTGTATAGTGTAACTAGCGTAGCTGGGGGCTTGTATAGTGTAACTAGCGTAGCTGGGGGCTTGTATAGTGTAACTAGCGTAGCTGGGGCTTGTATAGTGTAACTAGCGTAGCTGGGGGCTTCTATAGTGTAACTCGCGTAGCTGGGGGCTTGTATAGTGTAACTAGCGTAGCTGGGGGCTTGTATAGTGTAACTAGCGTAGCTGGGGCTTGTATAGTGTAACTCGCGTAGCTGGGGGCTTGTATAGTATATAACCCAACTAGCGTAGCTGGGGCTTGTATAGTGTAACTAGCGTAGCTGGGGGCTTGTATAGTGTAACTCGCGTAGCTGGGGGCTTGTATAGTGTAACTAGCGTAGCTGGGGGCTTGTATAGTGTAACTAGCGTAGCTGGGGCTTGTATAGTGTAACTCGCGTAGCTGGGGGCTTGTATAGTATATAACCCAACTAGCGTAGCTGGGGGCTTGTATAGTATATAACCCAACTAGCGTAGCTGTGAGTTTATTGTTTTTACCACCACTTGCGTTAATCTTGCCCAGACGTTTCTGAACATGCATTCGCAATCTAAGGTCGCAATCAAGCAGTCTTATTGGCTGAGCCTGAGCTGGCTACAAGAAACCCTGATAAAAGGATACAGAGAGAAACGGTGATGGGGCGTGGTTTCAGAGATTCAAATATCTTTCAACAAATGTGTGTACATGTACATGATGCTTCTCCGTGTCATATTGATGAGGTGTTTCAAACGGAAACACACACAACATATTTGCAACGAGTAGACATTATACGCCATCGAGACGCGTTTAAACGTATCGTGAATGATATAAATGAACTGTAAAGGTATGGACAAAATGTTCTTTATAGGAATTAAATAAGTGTATACGTGTGTCACTATTCCGCCAGTTCTAAACATTACGAGTGCCCGCTAGAGAGATATAATCATTTAGTAATATTTATTTTACTGATAGTGACGCGCGGTAGTATCAGGCTATTTTCATATGCAAATGAGGAATTATATTTTTTAACTATTTATACTAATTAAATGCGTCACCTGAACAAATAATATTTTTGACATATTATAAAGTATGATCATTGCACATCAAAAAATAAATACAGAGAATAAATAGTAATGCCCGTTAACGTTTTAAGGAAACACAGTTATCGCCCCTGATATCAGTGTGGGAATTTACGTCTGATATAAAATGAATAATATTGTCAATGACTACGTGGGGTAATTGTGAATGACGGTTTATTTTGCCCGAAAATGTCCCAGATGATGTCTCTGATATAAAGACATGGTATGGCTACTGAGTGGTCATATGACGTACCTTTAATGTGGCGCCAAATATTCCTTGCATATATTTTGAGCAAAACCTAACAATAGCACCATTTGCTATGGAACCGCCGCCACAGACAGAAAGCTCTTGCGTTACGGCATACTTAATATCTTAAAGACATCGACGTGTGACCATTTAGCATTTACGCCATTACACATCAAAGGAAAGAAGTAGTGACAGGTGACAGTTAGCGATTCTTTTCTTGAAATTCGACAAGTAGAACGCGGTAATTGACAGCTCAACTGAATGGTGTTCATTGCCATTGCGCGTGTAATAAACACTGATGAGGGAAGAAACATTAATGTGCATGTGTGGCCTACTGTAGGTGACACACGTAGACTGGGACCCGTTCACCCGTTACGAGCCGGCTCATCTGGATCCACAGCATTTCCAAATGCTAAATTTATGATCAGTATATATAGGGTTGAAAGGGCTAAAAACACTGGATCGTTTTGATGGCAATACTTGGACACATATTTACTTCATGATTGTCAATTTAATAACGTGTCTAATTCCTGAGGCCGATTTATAAATGTATTAGTGTCGCGGAAATGTGCCATCGCTACTTGCATATCCATCGACTCTGATCAACCTGCACATCATGAACACTAACACGACCATACATACTATGATGAAATGGCGAACAGTGCTACAGATCCTGATCAGAATGTGCGGATGCACATGCTGATCGGGATCTACACTGGTCGCAAAACCCATAAGCCCCTTGTCTCCAATCACAACCACATAGCATGTATGCAGCTTCATAGGCGGGGGGTGGAGAGGCGTCTTGAGGGCCGAAATGGCCCGGCGTTGCTAGGGGGCGTGAAACGCAATTTCCTACATTCTCAGCAAGGTTGAGGATGAAAATACAATGTATGTGCTTTATAACATGTATTATAGCATACGGCTAATTCACTCCACAAGTTGCATAATTATTGAGGGGGTCTTGGGCCCGTTTCAGTAAACTTCGTACGACTAAAATGTTCGTAAGTGCAAAATTATGATAGTCTGTAAATTTCACAGTAACATATTTTCTTGTAATTTCCAGACGATCCTAAATTTGCACTGACGAACATTTTATTCGTACGAAGTTTAGTGAAACGGCCCCCAGGTCTCCCTAACAAAATTATTGGGAATTATTGGGAGACCCCCCCCCCCCCCCCCACACACACACACACACACACACTTCCGTCGTCCCCGAGCTTCTTTACTACCACACTGTACGAGTGCACATAATAGAGCATTGTATAATTCTCCGGTCAAAAATACAATAGGCCGGGTTTTGTCAAATCACGGTGTGAAATATTAGAAATGAATATTTAATGACTATGTCCAGGGGAGATTATCTACTTATTATAACGGTTACAGATTCTACGGATACAGATTCTAATTGATTTGTGACTTTCAGACAATGAATATGGACGATATGACAAAACTGGGTCAACGGCTGACGAAATGTACCTTACGGCGCTTGCGACCAGCGTAGCCCCAGATCAGACCGCGCATTCGCGCAGTCTGATCTGGGTATACACTGTTCCAGTGTGTTATCTACAACTTTTAACTAGTGAGTCAAAATTACCATTATCATTCTATGGAAAAATTATAATATTTCAGAATTTTAGTGAGTCAAATCCGAAAAAATGTGGGTATTTGACTCGTGATGCGGAGGTAGATATAATACTGCTGTTCAGCATTAAATAATGATTGACTGATTCGGATTTTACGTCCATTCAACAGCAATGCCTATACAGACTATACCAAACTGCAAATGTCACTGTATAGGGACTAAGGAGTACCTTTGTGAAGGGTGATAACTCGTGATTTCGAGTTTGAAAATAAGCGTGTGTGTTTGAGAACGCTACGTGAAAAGGCAAAGTTCGGTAGTTCATAGACGTGAGAAAAGTTTGAGTTTGTAACAGGCGAAAAGTCGAAATCGCGATTGGGGCAATCATTTGTTGTAGAATGCGAAATAGAATTAGCTATGTTATGCGAAAATAAAATAGTCACTGGCACGTGATTTACTACGTCAGACCCAGTCAACTCACGCACATATACTTTAAAGCTAAGCTATCGACCCTGAACTACTTCAACGTTGGAGTCATTCATGTACTCGTTTCTTACATTCTTACAACGCGGTTGATGACAATCCAATATACGTTTTTGAATTCATATAAATAATAACTAGTTTGTATTTAGCATTCAACATCAATGACCCGCAAAATATGTGCTGCGACCGACATTAGCTGATTTGCATGAAAGCTATAAGACCTCAAATTTGGATGTTGGTTGTATCATTCTTCGCTAATGCTCGAATGAAAAAGAGACAATGTCTATCTATACCTTTAGGGAAATTTAACACGGATACAAAACTACGCACCAGTCAACGCAACAGAGAGCCATTGTACACTTGCATACCACCAATGATTCACTATATCCCCATACCACCAATGATTCACTATATCCCCATACCACCAATGATTCACTATCACTATATCCCCATACCACCAATGATTCACTATATCCCGTTCTATGGGTGCACCGTCGCATAGACCATCCATCTATCTATCATTCACAATAACTAGTGCAGGTAGCAGCCACACATGGGGCTATTACAATGTGTACGCCTGAGCTCCATATACGTTTTGTATCTAAAGAGTTTTATACCCCCAGATTTCAAATTCAATATAGGAATGAATGGCCTTTTTCTGGAATTTATCGGGGTATAAACTTGGAAAAGTCGGAAGGCCTCGTCCAGTATTCCCGCGACTTTTCCAAGTTTACATCCCCAATAAATTCAACAAAAATGCCATTCATTCCTTATAATTCCAGCATTTGAAATAAATCCATCAAGAAAATGTGTTTATTTTCCGTTTTCTTAAGAATTATTTTAACTGCGCCTCACGGTTACGGAAAATAGTTCGACGTGGGAGTTTACAGGGATATAAATTTTGGACAGAGATTTGCTACGGGCCAATCAAATGTTAGTTGAATTGTGTAAATATTTTTGTGCTGGAATTATTGAGTATTTTACTGTTGCAAATGTATTATTGATCGTCTTCCTTACAAATTATAAAAAATAAAACACGTGTAAAATTTCACTAATTTGAACTGCAGGAACGCCAGAATCTACATAAACCTGAAACAACTAATGCCAGCTCTAAATATTTAATGTTAGCTCTAAATAGTTAATGCTAGCTATAGTTAGCTCCAAATCATTTATAGAGCTCTTCAAATGATTTGGATCTAGCTATAACTATTTAATGCTAGCTCTATTTTTTCTTCCGCCACAGTCGCATTATTAATATTCACAAATTTGATACATATCCGTGATGAGAGTCGGCATTATTTCTTATTAAATGTATCCTAATGACGAATCGGTTACAGTTATGGAAAACGAAAACACATGTCGCAACAATGCCAGGCTCGTAAACAGATAATTGGGAACATGTGAAGGCTTCCAATGGGAAAATAACGCCAACATAGCTACGTATTGTTTAGAACAGTGTGTGGAAGGTGTATGACCGCCGCTTAGAGAATCACTAATATGTGTCTGTGACAGAAATTGGGATTATGGGTTTTGCTACCAGTGTAGATCCAGATCAGACTGTGCATCCGCACAGTCTGATCAGGACCTGCACTGTTCGCCATTCCTTCAATGAAACAATCGTCACGTCACGTTTCTAACAATGAGTATAGGCTATGGTATCAGGCTACAAGGGGTGATACTTGATCTGGAGCTACACTGGTCACAAATCCCATAAGCCCCATTTCTCCAGTCAGAGCCACATGTTCGAACAGCAATGGCACTGTACAGTCAAACCTGTGAATAAAGGCCAACCATGGGAAGAGATACATCTGGCCTTTGTTCACAGGTGGTCTTTATTCACAGGGGCCATTTATGCGGCATTGAGTAATGGGGAAAGTATAAACATGTCTGCTATAGACAGGGAATTGCTATTCCGAAGAGTTATTTAACGCAGGTTCGACTGTATATAAATAGTTATATATGGAAAATGCATGAGTTCCGCAGCGTCCAATATCGTTGCGTTGCGGAACGAGTGGAATATATCCACATACAAATTAAATAACATTTTTATTATATACGTACATTTATACTCACAATTTATATGCGTCTCGAAAACTATACCACATATAAATAAAATAAACAAATCAGCGATTATTTACAAAGAACTACTTAATCCACCTAAGCCCGTAACACCCGGATGTTAGCCCGGACGGACGATATAATTAAACGTAGCTTACCTTGAGCCATTTCCTCTCTATACTTCCTCTCCACAAACTGAAAATAGACAAAGGACAACAGGTATTAAGTGACTTGCAATTCTAAATAATAGCAGTTTTTAAAATAACGTGGATAAATGGGGACTATCGGTTTTTGCGACCAGTGTAGATCCAGATCAGCCAGTGCATCCACAGGCATTCGACATGTTTCGGCTTTTCATCGGTATGACCCTATATATATAGAGTTATACCGATGAAACCCGAAAAACGCCGAATGCCTGTGTGTGCATCCGCACAGTCTGATCAGGACCTGCACTGTTCGCCATTCAATGAAACATCCGTCATGCTTCTATCAATCAATATAGAACGTTATCAGGCCATATGAGTATGTTATTTGATCCAGAGCTACACTGGTCACAAATCCCATATGCCCCAGGGGGCCGTTTCACTAAACTTCGTACGACTAAAATGTTCGTAAGAGCAAAATTATGATAGTCTGTAAATTTCACATTAACAATGTTTTCTTGTAAATAATTATTGGATTTACATTCATTGAGCATAGGCTGCATATGCAGCCTATGCTCAATAAATGTAAATCCATAAATTGAAATTTACAGACGATCTTAAATTTGCACTTTTAGTCGTAGGAAGTTTCGTGAAACGGGCCCCAGTTCTCCAGTAACATCCACATATGAAGAATTGTAGTAATCTACCTATCCAGAGAGAGAACGGGGTGGTTGGCAATTGACTGTTGGACAGTCCGAGCTTTTCCCTGTTATCGACAGCCGCCGCCCCGTCACACGCCCTCCCATCTACTCGAGGAGGTAAAGACAAAAGGATTGCTATTACCTGCAGGGCTCCAGATAAGGAATTAGTGATCATTTCTGAAGCATTTGGGTATTTCAAAATTTTAATTGGGTAAAATAAAATCGCACTACTGTTTACACATCAACAGACAGCAATTATTTTTCATTCGAAATGAAAACATGCCTTAGCATTTCATTAGCATTGTCTCCTTGGAGTCAATTCTAATGAAATACCAAGATGTGTTTTCATGGAAAATAAGAAAATCATGCTATAATTGTGGTCTGTTTATTGTTGTTTGCAGCATGATAAAGGTACAACAAAACATTTATTGTTTTTTGATACTCGCTACTTCTGATTTCAATTGGGTTTTTGTCATTTTAATTGGGTATTTAAGCAAATACGCAGCTTATCTGGAGCATGACCGTTTTGTTTTCCCAATTATTCAATTACAACTTAGATATGAACGTGCGAACAAAAGCCACTGTAGAACCCAATTTTGTCCATCTACCACTATTGTTCACGTGTACGATTAAGCCGGGCACAAATTTTCAAGATAATTTCTTGAATTTTCGAGATCTTTTCTTGAATGTTCAAGATGTTTTCTTGAATTTTCAAGTTCTTTTCTTGAATTTTCAAGTTCGTTTCTTGGAAATTCAAGAAAAGAACTTGAAAATTCAAGAAAACATCTTGAATAAATGGAAATTAAACAAAAAGTGAAGTGGCCCTGATGGGCTTCCGTACTCTCGGCATATGTTTTCAACGATGTATATTAAGTTTCCGCCTGTTTTATTGCAGCACCTGCGTTTTGCCTGTGTATACATAGATATATTCCTGGCTGGTGGGAGGGTATATAATAATAGTGTAAGATGAACACATATGGTGTATGCTTGTTACAACCAGCGGTGTACAGTACAGATAATAACGTGCCTGTCGAAAACTACCAATCGTATGTATATATGTACCACTACTGTAGTCTATACCGCATGCACGTTGACATGTCTCAACCCTTAGACCGCTACTCACAACAGTTGTCGTCTGCTGCTGCTTTTATATATTGCCTTATTTCTCAATAAAAACATGGTTTGACAGCACTTCAGAATCATTTCCAATGATGGAAATGATTCTGAAGTGCTGTCAAAGCATGTTGTAAATTATTCTAAAGTGCTGTCAAAGCATGTTTTGATGATAAAAATGGAAACTAGAAAATAAACAGCAGACAACAAACAAATTAAGATCGCGGTCTAAAGGTTAATAATGTACTTGTACACGGCGGGTATAGTACGTCACGGATGGTATGCACTGAATCAGGTAACAATATCCTCCATTTCAGGAAATAATTTAATATCTCAGCAAATAAAAAGACAAACGAACACTCACGTAACCTGATAGAGTTGCGTTGATATGCAGACCTGATAGAGTTGCGTTGATATGCAATAATACTCAAGGTGCATGATCACGTGGTTATAACAACAACAACAGTGGCTGAAAGTGTTGAAAGCTCGCCCACTCCAAAGAAAGTATTATTTGATATTTTCCTTAATATGAAACGGATTTTGATGAAATATAGCGCAGCAAACGCGTCTTCATGAACTGCATTTGGTCGTCCAGGGAGTTCGGCACAGACTTATGTCGGTTTTGCGAAGAATCGATTTCCGTGTCGGTTGACACGGAAATCGAGTCTTCGCAAAAACGATATAAGTTTGGACCAAAGTGCAGAGACCACCCAATACAGCTTAACAAGGCGCGTTTGATGCGCCTTATTTCATCAAAATCCGTTATGTAATAAGGACAATACCAAAGAATACGTACTTTGAATCGGATGGATTCTGGAAGTTTCATTACTTGTTGTTGTTGTTAGTACCACGTGATCATACACCTTGATACTGTAGGATGTTCATTACACACACATTGTTCATTCGAAGCTGAACTTCAATAGTTTGCGTAGATCATGTACATACATCACCGATTATCAGTGGGTTGGACTTTTCAGGATATATCCTGAAATCAGGATTTGAGGTTTCTGATACTTGCAGAAAATATATTATACTAAAGTTTCAACATGGGAAGCACACTTTTACGCATTTGTGGGTGCGGAAATGTGTTTGTTTAACCCATTTGAATGAGTTGGCATTTTGAACTGTACATACAATAATACATTCGCCTTCTTGTTGATGGGCTGTGGGTTTTTTCTGGGTTTTTCTTTGGATGGGGTGTTGTAGCTGGGTTGTTGTTGGTTTTTGTTGTTGTTTTCTTTCCCTTAACATTTTGTTTTATTTTTTAGCGATTAAGATGAATCTTCACTTATAATTCTACAAAGTAGCGCGAACATGTGAGTACTTAATACTTAATATTTACAATGACGAAAATATCGGGTCATCAGGTCATTTCATCTGACCCCCGTGTCTTACTTATTCCCAGCAGAAATTCAATATTTGATCACTCAAAGTGTGTCAATACAGGGTCATTTTCAAATGCCTCAGAACAAGAACGACAACGCATACGTACAATCAGCGCTCCAGATAATGTGCGTATTGGCGTATTTTACGCAATTAATTTAGCTGAATACGCATTGATTATAAAAAGTGGGAGTACACAATACGCACAGCAATGTGAAAATACGCATTGCTTTTCAAATTCAGTAGTGAACATACTGTCATAAAGTTGAAAATTCACTTAGTTAAGCTACAAAAAGCAACTCAAATAAGTGAATGTTTAAAGTTGTTATATTTTGTTATCATTTGTTCCCTATTTAGTAATGAAGAAAATCAATAATCCATTTGTAAAAGTAAAATACGCAATGATTTTGAAATCAGGAGGTGTATTACGCTTTAGACACAAAGCTTATCTGGAGCTCTGTGCGTACAATTGTAGAGCTGAGAAACTGTCATTGTAGCACGTGCGTCTGTATATGACCTTGCCATTGACATACTCACAGATGGCAAAAGAGACACAAATATACACGTTTGACAAAACAAGTGGGACATGTATACGACATTGCCATTGAACGGACGTAAAACCACAGTCGATCAATCAATCTATTTCACCATGTGTTGTCTTATATTTAAGGGCAGGAATTGGCTCGCAGACCTTCTAAATCCGGGGATATGAACCCAGAAAATGTGTCAAGCCAATGGCCGTTGGCTCGTTTTTCTTTCCGAATATAGTTGCAATGCAGTTGAAATGTGTGCTTTATATTATGTTAATTTAACATAGCTAGTTCATTCTCCTACCGTACATCGATTTCACTAAGACTAGATATATATATCAGAGCTCCAGATAAGGTGCGTACTGACGTATTTTACGCACTTATTTTAGAAGAATACGCATTGATTATCAAAAGTGGGAGTACAAAATACTCACAGCAATGTGAAAATACGCATTGATTTTCAAATTGAGTAGTCAAAATACTGTAATAAAGTTGAAAACTTACTTAGTTGAGCTGCAAAAACAAATTTGTTCCGCCGGTATTTAATAAGGAAGAAAATCAATAATACATTTGTAAAAGTAAAATACGCATTGAATTTGAAATCTGGGCAGATAATACTCTTTAGATACAACACTTATCTGGAGCGCTGATACACATGTATGCTTTATAACATGTACACTGTTATATGCGCTATATGTTGGCAGAAAACAGCATGGGGTACTAGTTAATGTGTCAGTATAATAAAGGGGCTAACTCCCTGAGGGAGTTAGCCCCCTTATTCCACTGACCCATTCATTCAAGTGTATGTTTGTGTATACGTCGGTTCGTTTGCTTTGGCGACAAAACTAACGACTTCCGTAGATAAAGTGTCCATGGTCCATGAGCGAGTCAACAGGTACATAAAGCCTATAAGATTGTAGGTAAACATTTGTTTTCTCTTGAGGGCGTGATTAATGGAGTGCATTTGAAAACGTTGATGATACGTGGGTGGGTTTGCAAAATGGAAAATTACTCAATCCTGGGACCCAATATACCATCTGTGTACGTATGGGCTGGTGGTTGACAAAATGGAACACATTGCGCTTGCGACCTAGCCCTAGATCAGCCTGCGATACGCACGTTTCGCTAAACTTCGTATTACTAATAAGTTCGTAAGTACAGAACTAAAATATACAACAAAGTTCCCAATACCCCATCCGATATTTTGGAAATCTTTTGTGCCTGAAATTCAAGCAGCTTGATTGGCTCAGCCTGAGCTGTGCAACAAGAAAATATGACCTATCGGTACACAAATGCCCCCCCCCCCCCCCCCCCAAACCCGGTGGAAGATTGCAGAAACTCCGGCAAACGTCTTAGCCTGGCCCACGAACGGACGGACGGACATACGGACACAACGTTCAAACACGATATGCCTCCAGGCTCTCCCGAGACCGGGGCATAAAAAACGTACCTCAGATCCACAGGAAGCCGAATCCTTGGAGCCATACAACTGACCGATTCGGATTGCTTTGGATTTTTTCGGTTCAGGTATTCGGATTGCTTCGGCTTTCTTTGCGGAGAAAACCGAAGTAAACCGAAACCGTGTGCTCAGAACATGTTACACCACCGCCTACGTTAATTTTACCAAGATGTCAACGTACCTGGACATCTATTTGAAATATCAACTAGCATTCAAGCAGTTTAATTGGCTGTGCCTGGGCTGTAGAACAGGTCAGGATCAGCCAATTAAGCTGCTTGTTTCCAAGTATTATATACAAGTATTTCTGGAATAGATACATGACGAACATTGGTAAGATTAACGCAGACGGTGGTGTACCAATCCTGGGACCATAGAACGCCGTGGAAATGTACAAGTATTGTGTCAATTACGGCGCGCTGTGTCAATTATTTAATTGACAGATTGACAGCGCGCCAGATGTTCATTACAAACACGTTGTTCATATCGAGTTACTCACATAAAGTGAAGCTGAACGTCAATATTATGCGTGCATTATGTACATCACCGATTATCTGTGGATTGGACTTTTCAGGATATATCCTGAAATCAGGATTTGAGGTTTCTGATACTTGCATAAAAGATATTATACTCAAGTTTCAACATGGGAAGCACACTTTTCCGCATTTGTGGGTGCGGAAATGTGTTTTGGACTGTTCCCACCCTTGGATCTTTATGTACAATATATAGAACCTTTCTAAACCGGACACACAAAGATACAGTGCAACCAGTCTACAACAGACATCCATGGGAAGACACAAAACTGGCTGTTGTATAGAGTTGGCTGTTGTAAGGAAGCTAATTATAGTCAATTGTCCAGTTGGGATATAAAATAGTGGATGTTTAAAATACAGGGATGGGGTTATTCTAGAGAGGTGGCCGTTCGAGGAGATTCGACCAGTGTTGTCGAATTCACCGTAATTGGTGGTTCCTGATTGTAAAGCACACATGTATAATTTTGGAGTGCTCATATGTAATAATTTCAGAGAAACCTCTTTACACTGGGGACCTTCCAGGGTGCCCCGTTAAAAGATGATCCACTGTATATACATCGATACATTCTCCACGGAAGATTTATTAATTATAATACACACTAATGGTACATAATAACTCATTTGGAACTAGATGAGGAATAGTTCCGAGTACATAACTCTAACTACATTTCATTACACGGCATTACATAAGCGTTATGACGTTTTGTTCTATATTTTAGTGCGCGAAATTGTTACCGTTGAACGAGGTGTAGCGATATAGTGCAACCTGTTGCCTATAACGCGGAACACGTGCAGCTATATGAGGAATGGAGAATGCAAGCGGACCAGAAAAATGACCATAAACAAATCAATTTGGTTACTCCGACAAATGGCCGCCATTAGATTACATGTAGTATAAGAGTATTTACATGTACAACCACCAACGCACTTTGGTTTGCAAACATACTCCGGGCAATCGGCAGCTAATCCAGTTAATTATTGGTCATTTCTGAGTTTCACCGAGATATGGGGCTTGTGACCTGTATGACCAGTGTAGACCTGATTCCGCCTATGATCAGGGTCTACACTTGCCGCCGTTTAGCTAACGCGTGTGTCCATGCAAATCGCCCGGAGTGACAGCTAGAAATTCGCGTTGACATTCAAACAGTAATACACTAACGCCTGCGCTAATCTTGCCAATATTTTGAACTGTCCCTTTATTTCACAATACATGAATATTGTGTTTGAAATAAAGAAACTTGATTGGCTGAGCCTAGGCTGTGCCACAGCTCCGGCTCAGACATTCATATTGCGTGATTGTGAGTGGACATTATCAATAGATGTTCAGAAACGTTGATTTATCCCGTCAACACAGTGCGTATGTGCCGTGAAACACGGTGCCGTGAAACATTTGTGATATCCTGTCAATACGACCTAATCACTGCGTATGAATATGTGCGGTGGCTGGGGTTATCTTTTTGCGTTTTAAAGCCATTTGTAGGTGTTGACAGGATAAATAGAATAGTAGGTTAGTGCCGTGAATGGGGAACATATCTGGCGCGGCACGGAAACTGGATGTGCTCGGCAGAGCCTCGCCCATCCCGTTTCCTAATCCTTGCCAGATATTTTCCCATTCACGGCACTTACCTACTATTCTCTGTAATCTGGGCAAGATTAACGCAGGCGGTTGTGTCCATCCATAATGTAATGAGCCTCACAATATACGTACACATAGTTTCCAGGTTGTATGTAAAACATAGTTACACAAACACCTGCGTTAATCTTACCCAGATTTTAACGTTTCTGAACATCTATTGACAATCTCAACTCACAACCAAGCACAGCTCAGGCTCAGCCAATCAAGCTGTTTGATTCCAAACACAATATTCGTGTATTTTGAAATAAAATAAAACAAAATATTGGCATGATTAACGCAGGTGGCGGTGTAGCGTCATTTTCTCATTCACATGGGTAAGCTGGTAACTGAAAACACCATAAGCCCCTTGTCAGTCACAGATCAGGAGCTAAGCTTGCGAATAAAAATGTGTTTTAAAGCTCCATTTTGCCAGTCACACAGTATTTGGTCAAAGTAATTTGAGACAAGTCACAGTATTTACCGCAGTTAGAACACGGTTCGTCCACGTGTACGACGAGATAATCCGCGAGCTTTATCGATCGTGCATGCGGACGAACGTGATCTAACAGAAACAAAACTCGATCAAATGTATCAAAGATGTGCTAATGTACCTGTATCATGACAATTATTTACAGAAACTACGATATTTTCTGTAAATGACGTCGAAAGTTGTCATACTCTATTCTGTATTTGCTCTGCACAGTCCGTCAACTTTCGACGTGATTTACGGACAATAATGTACAATTTGTAAACATTGTTCATGCGATGTCGCACTTCTTCGTGGGTACTAAATCAGATGGCTTGTCACATTTTGTTATCGTTCGACAATTGCTTTGTTTAATGCCAGCGCACGTACGCTCGCCTGACGGACGTAGGTCTTGCGTGATTGGAATTGCAATGTCTTCGTGCAAAAATGAACGTTGTATCACTTCATAACGCAGCATAGGCTTGATCAAATCAATACAAGTTCACGGCCGTAGACAGCACCACGGACTGCGGATCGGGAAACACAGGGTTCGATCCCCACCTCTGTCACTGAGAATGGTCGATTCGGCGTATCCTTGGGCAAGACAACTTCATGCTAGCCTAGTCCTATCCGTGCTGTCGTCGTGGCATTATTGTATTCACTGCTACGGGCCTGGGGGCCGTTTCACTAAACTTCGTACGACTAAAATGTTCGTAAGTGCAAAATTATGATAGTCTGTAAATGTTACATTAACAACGTTTTCTTGTAAACAATTAATGGATTTACATACATTTATTGATCATAGGCTGCATATGCAGCCTATGCTCAATAAATGTAAATCCATCAATTGAAATTTCCAGACGATTCTAAATTTGCACTTACGAACATTTTAGTCGTACGAAGTTTAGTGAAACGGGCCCCAGATTAGTTGACACTGATTCTAGAATACATAGGTTTTGATGTAATATTACACATCTTTGATGCATTTATTTGTTTAGTTTTGTTTCTGCATTTACACAGCACATGCGCGATGTATGGACATGAGGATGTGATAACACAGTTAGATCACGTTCGTCCGCATGCACGATCGATAATCCACTCGCTAAAGCTCGCGGATTTATCTCCTCATACATGCGGACGAAATCTAAATGTGGCTTAAAACATACATGTAATCAGTAAACGCGTTAAATACATATCATATTAAATCATCACTAATGCAACATTCCCTGTGTATTTCATTTCCGAATAGGGTTGAACCTTGGGCCCGTTTCACTAAACTTCGTACGAATAAAATGATCGTAAGTGCAAATTTAGAATCGTCTGGAAATTTCAATTGATGAATTTACATTTATTGAGCATAGGCTGCATAATCTCAATAAATGTAAATCCACTAATTGTTTACAAGAAAACAGTGTTAATGTGAAATTTACAGACTATCATAATTCTGCACTTACGAACCTTTTAGTCATACGAAGTTTAGTGAAACGGTCCCCTGATCACTGAATCCGGATATGGTATAACGATAAATCTAAACAATCAGCCAGAAATATTCTGATATCGAATCCGACTACATCACAAATTGGGCGAGTGGACGAGTGTTGGCTTACACCGATAGACGACGTACAAATTGCAAGCTCTCTTTTCACACATTGCGCGCACTAATGTGACATTACATACTTGTGTCAGTAACTTGCGTTGAGGCCAGCATAAATAACATCACATTTGTTTGTTTGTAATTTCGACATTCTGACGTTTGCCAAACCAGTTGAAACCGTATTGACATGTCGTCTTTCACGAAATGAACAATGCGTTGTCTGGAAAAACGTCACATAGCGTTGTTTCATAAATGCATAACATCATATAGATTTGGTATTAGATCAGATTACTGACGAGTCTATAGGAAAACAATGCTCCCATACTTAGGAATTAGACACAGACTGGGTGCAGAGAGAAGGGAATTAGACGGTAGATTTTAGAAAGTGTAGACCATCCCCCTGTAGCAAGCGCGTAATCTACCTTGTTCATTTCATGTATATAGAGAATACGAGAATAGTGTAGTGTCTCTTTTATATCGAGTTTATTAGGCAAGGCAAGGAAACATGTAGGAATTCCGAGGCGAGTCGTTTCCGAACAGAGCCTGATAAACGTGATATCAAAAGACATTAGCATGATATTATAGTTATCAGGTAACGTGGTGCTAAGATGTGCACATGAATAACAGTGTTATTATTGAGAGAAACGCATTTACGTTGCATACGGTGTCATTCGGTAACGTCACGTGACGTTGTTAAGCCAATGAAACTTCAGAATAAAGTAGTTGTCGAATACTGATTGACCGTGATAAATTCTAACTGCGTCAATGCCTGATAAAGCAGTGATCAATGTGTAGCTACATACCTGCTAAAATCGACGTTTTGCTGACCGAAAACGAACGCTGAACACCCTAATATTAGTCTACATTGATTGCAAAGGCGACAGGCCCGATTTTAAATCATTACTCATTCGCCAATGCCTGGTCGATGCCAGGAAATTCAAATGCAACCGTTTCATAACCAGCTAATAGTTGTTTGTTTAAAACCAGATGCCATAATATTATCATAACTAACCCGTAGCACGCGCCAAGCACATTTTTTAAGCCATAGTTATTATATCACGGTTCGTAAGCATGTGCGGGGAGATAATCCACGTGCTTTAGCGAGTGTATTATCGATCGTGCATATAGACGAACGTCATATAACTGTATTTTATCACATCTCTGATACATTTTCGAGTTTTGTTTCGGCATTTACTCAGCACAGTGACAATGTATGGCCATGAGAAATTGCAAACATAGTTAGATGGCGTTCGTCCGCATCAACGATAGATTATCTCCTCGTACATACGGACGAACGTGATATGTGTTAACTATATCCACGTGTCCATACATCGCCAATGTGGTGTGTAAAACAGACATAAAACGTATCAAATATGTGATAACATTTGATGGTCAAATAATGGATGAGTTTGACAAAGTTCATTACACGAAGTAATCAATTACTGACCCTGAAACGGACGCTCGCAGTATTTATTTGTGGTTTTATCAAAGGGGCGAAATATTAAATACTATTTTGAATATGGATATGCTTTCTTGGCAGTTTTCTCTATGAAATAAAACGAATTTCGGAAGAATGAAACGGTCACAACTGATTCAAAATTATTTCGCTGACGTTTCATTATTAGAACAAAACCATGCCATAGCATAGTTGCTCCTGTAGCATAACACGTTTCTACTGATAGATGAGCATACGCCGAGGTGCATGCTCACGTGGTTACAACAACAACAACGTCGCCCACTCCAAATTAAGTATTATTTTATATTTTCCTTAATATGCAACGGATTTTGATGAAATATGACGCAGCAAACGCGTCTTCATGAGCTGCATTTGGTGGTCCAGGGAGTTCGGCACAGACTTGTGTCGTTTTTGCGAAGAATCGATTTCCGTGTCGGTAGACACGGAAATCGATTCTTCGCAAAAACGACACAAGTTTTGGCGAAAATACAAAGACCACCAAATGCAGCTTAACAATACTCGTTACGTAATAAGAACAATATAAAATAATACGTACTTTCAATCAGATGGATTCTGGAAGTTTCAGTATTTGTTGTTGTTGTTAGTACCACGTGATCATACACCTTGTACACGTCCCAGACTAGTGTACTTTCGCCATTCGATTAATGAAATCAAGGCGGCGTCCCCCCGCCCCCACTCTAAAATTCGGCGATTAAAACTTGTTAAAGCTCTAAAACACGCCAGTACGCAGGCAATTGGACGTACCGGTAGATATAAAAACAAATCCGGGGGTGGGCCATGCCCCCGCACCCCTAACAATGTTCTCAGCACTGCTTGGTCGATGAATGACCGATGCTGTTCGCAAATATAGTAAACTATGTCAATTAAAAAGTCCCCCCCACACACACACACACACACACACACAACCCGAAATCCTGGATCCACGCCTGGAAATACCCGTCATGCTTCTACCAAGCAATATAGAGGTTATCAGGCTACGCAACAGGGGCCCGTTTCATTAAACTTCGTACGACTAAAATGTTCGTACGTGCAAAATTATGAGTCTGTAAATTTCACATTAACAATATGTTCTTGTAAACAATTATTGGATTTACATTTATTGAGCATAGGCTGCATATGCAGCCTATGCTCAATAAATGTAAATTCATCAACTGAAATTTCCAGACGATCCTAAATTTGCACTTACAAACATTTTAGTCGTACGAAGTTTAGTGCAACGGGCCCCAGGAGTTACATTGGTCACAAATCCCATTTCGCCAGTCACAGCCACATATCAGTTGTAACGGACGGCTTGGTCAAGGGTTTGCACCTCCACCAAACAGGATAAATACCCGCGGTGGCTGCGTTTGAATGGCGTAATTTACAAGTGTACATGTATATATGCCTATGAATAATGTCATTAAGAAATGTTTTTCAAATTGGGTCAACTGTCTTAAGACAATTTATTCTAAATTTTAACACAACTTTAGGCATTAATGTATGACCATGTAATAATACGTTTAAGCTCATGTGTACAATTAATAAACAATTAAGTCTTAATCCTCGTGAATTTACGTTTATACATTATGCAAATCCGATAATACATCGGACAGATAACGATCTACATGAATACGGTTCATTAAGACTGGGATTTACTGGCCATAACAATAATGCGTATAAGGCCGGGCATACATTCATGTTTGTTGGCCCGTCAATGATCCAGGACTAATTAGGTGGCAACAAAGCATACTTTGTTGCCACCTAACTAGTCCTGGATCATTGACGGGCCAACAAACATACTTTGTTGCCACCTAACTAGTCCTGGATCATTGACGGGCCAACAAACATGAATGTATGCCCGGCCTTATACGCACTATTGACATGTATGTCATTTGTCGATGATTACGGCTATAGAATGAAAATATGGATGATGATATCAAAGTACATGTATATACAGTTTTCAAGTCAATCTATCGTATGGTTGCAGAGATCACGGATACCAGCAAACTTTAACGCAAATCTTATGGACGGACGGACGACATTTTGGGTTTATGGGGTATTTCCATTGTTTGAAGATCAAAGGAAAAGCCCCTAAACATCATCAATAGAATTTATGAGCTTACGGAATAAATCAAAGGAATCTTTTGTGTTAGGCCACGCCCCTAACCTCTTAAACCCTCGGGCGTTGGTCCGGACGGACGGATGGACACTATAAACCCCTCGACATACTTCGTATGCCGGGGGTATAACAAACTATGCGAGTCTACTTATGCGTTCATATACTTCGTACGGACGAACATCAATGCGATAAATATCTTAGCATGCGGGCACTTCGGGTAGACGGTGGTTTTATTGGCGGGTAGCTACGGAGCCCCGCAGGGGACATGGCTATTTTTTATGAATTCGTTCCCACGAAATAACAATTCATTCCCTCAAGTTAACAATTCGTTCACTCGAATTAACAATTCGTTCTCACGATATAACAATTCGTTCCCTCGACAATTCGTTTCCACGAAATGACAATTCGTTCCCTCGATTTAACAATTCGTTCCCTCGAATTAACAATTCGTTCCCACAAAATGACAATTCGTTCCCGTGGGAATGAATTGTTATTTCGTGGGAACGAATTGTTAAATTGAGGGAACGAATTGTTAATTCGTTAATTCATAGGAACGAACTGTTAAATTGAGGGAACGAATTGTTAATTCGAGGGAACGAATTGTTATATCGTGAGACAAAACAATAAATGTTTTACTTTTGGCCTAAACGATCTAAATCTGTACGGTATTATAAGGCCAATGATCACGTCCACGCAATGCTCCAGATAAGTTTTGTATCTAAATAGTAGTATACCCCCATATTTCAAAATGAATGCGTAATTTACTTTTACAAATGTGTTTCACTCCTTATTAAACAGGGAACAAAATATAAAAAAAGAAAAATTCACTTATTTGAGCTGAAAAAAAAGCAAACAGTAGCTCAACTAAGTAAATTTTCAACTTTATTACAATATTTTCACTACTCAATTTGAAAATCAATGCGTATTTTAACATTGCTGTGAGTATTTTGTACTCCCGCTGTTGATAATCAATGCGTATTCTGCTAAAACAAGTGCGTAATATACGCCAATACGCCAATACGCCAATACGCGCCTTATCTGGAGCTCTGTCATTGGTTGGTGTCAGTTGTACCTCCTGCTGCTATAATGGACGGTAATGAACACTGTTGCTGACGTACAAGTAATATGTAACAAGCCACGACAACTACAGGCTCACTTACTTCGTTTTGGGCAGTGTGGCTTCTGATCATCTAGGAAATTTCTGCAGTCCGATGTGGAAATGAATGATGCTTAACGGCCCATCGACACAAACGAGTACATTGGAACATCTCTAAACCGGACACCAAGAAAACACATAATTATGATCTTAGTTTTTAAGAGTTTCTTGGTAATTTAGCTACGGTGATAACGTATGTTCGCATGTGATCGCATAGCACACGGCTATGGCTCAGAACGATGAAATACGTGATTTACAGTGAAATCTCTCTAAACCGGACACCCTGTGGACCTCCCAGTGTGTCCGGTTTAGAGAGGTTGCACTGTATTACGTGTGTGTAATTACGGCCCAAAATCCGATATGGATCTATTTTGTTGGTATTAAAGGAATAACGAATGTTTTCCCAGCTCATATGCGAACGATGTAGGCCCTGGTAAAACTGCGCTTGCACTCATTTGTGCAGCGGTTGGACACGATATAGAGAATACCAGGCTATTGTATTTTGATATTAAGTTTATCAGGCAAGGCTAGGAAACGCGTAGGAATTCCGAGGCTTGCCGAGGAATTCCTACCGTTTCCGAGCCGAGCCTGATTAAGAAATTAGACTGATTGCATGTCATACCTGACTAGATCATAAAAATCTGACAATATAGTTAATGACTGGTATACTGGTTCGTTTATGTACAAGTTAGATCACGGTTCGTGAGCTAAAGCTGCCGATTATCTCCTCGTACATGCGGACAAACATGATCTAACGTATTTACCACATCATCATGTACATATCTTGCACACGAGCTGTGTTAACACAGAAACAACAAATGTGTCAAATGTGTGATCATAATTGCGAACATGTGGTGTATACCTTGGTTAGACTGCCTATAACTTCCTGTTTGACCGTTCTCATAGTCATACTGTAGCAGAGATATATCGTGAATTTACAGTGGAATCTCTCTGAAACGGACACCCTGGGAGGTCCCCAGGGTGTCCGTTTTAGAGAGATTGCACTGTTTATGCATTCAGATACTTATAATTCGCCCTAATTCTTAAGCTAATCGCTGGCCAGTATTGCGTTCCATTGAATGCATGTATTATAAGATTAAACCCAAATAAGTTACATATTACCAGATGTAGTGCCTGCCTGTTCAACAGGAAATGGAAAATCAATACTCGGATGGGGGACTGTATTAAAAACTTGGCAATTTATAAGTATGCTATTGTTCACATATTGACTTTCTAATGAACTAAATGCTGCGCTCCCTCGCATTTAATTCCTTAATGTCAACAATAACGTATACCTATGATATACATGACATGAGTGCCCTTTGTAATCATGAACCAACATATTTTAGCATATACCTATATGCACTATAGCGACAGTGTGGAGTTAGCAACGCATCAAACTTTAAAAACACTATGTGGGCTTAGTATTTTGGGTGTCAGGTTAATATATGTTCTACTGCATCAACAATTAACTATTGCATTTGTAATATGCCGTACTATAATGGGCCTATTTATGGGTGCGTGATGTTTATTTTTCCCATTTTATTTCCTGAGTATCATATGTCACGGAATGCATTGTTGAACCGCATATTGTTCATCAAGGCTTAGTGTTCACTTTTCACACGTGTACAATGCCGGCTTCTTTTCTCACGTGGACATTACCGGCTTCGTCTCACACGTGTACAATGTCGGCTTCTTTTCACACGTGGACATTGCCGGCTTCTTTTCACACGTGAACGCTAAACGTTGACGAACAATAAGCGGTTCTACAATGCATTACATATATACTTGGTATAAAAACCGCTTCATATGTAGATACGGCAGAGCTACAGATTAAGGTGCGTATTTGCGTAAATACCCAATTAAAATTGCCAAAAACCCAATTGAAATCAGAAGTACTGAGTATCAAAAAACAATGAAAAATGTGTGGTATCTTTATCATGCTACAGAAAACAATAAACAGACCACACATCTAATGAAATACCAAGATGTGTTTTCATTTAGAAGCAAACTATTTAATAAGTGCGGTCTGCTGATGTGTAAACAGTAGTGTGATTCTATTTTACCCAATTAAAATTTTGAAATACCTAATTGCTTCAGAAATGATGGGGTGACAATACTCAATTACTAATTCCTTATCTGGAGCCCTGTATACGCATGCATAGCTGGGTCTACATTGATCGCAACTACGAGAAATGCATTTTTCTTAGGAGCCTCACATGTTCAACCGCATCTATCAAACAGCTTTCGTCCTATCAGTAGCCTATTTCATCAACATTGCAAAGCATACTTTACTAGCAAAGTATACTTTGAGGGAGTAATCATTTATTTTTCCTGAAATGCATTATTTCATATAGAACTAACAAATGCATATATTTCATGATTAAAAGTATGCAGAATTATTATACTGAATGTATTACATTATCACAGCCAAATTGGCTGTGATAATGTAATAAATTCAGTATAATAAAAATTATTAAATTTATCATAAAATTGAAAATTTCTCCCTCAAAGTATACTTTGCTACTAAAATATACTTTGCAATGTTGATTAAATGGTCTACTGATATATTACTACCAAGGACTAGTTTCCTCGTGAATAGACAATGCGAAATTCGAGCAGTTTATTTCGAGATATACAAAATCCATTATTGTGGCTCATATTCATATAAATTGTCTTTTATGTTAGTTCATAAATATATGAAATTTAATACACCAAGGAGGTCGGTAGGAATTGCTGTGTATAAGCCGATGTTTACGACTATGTAAGATAGAGAAATAATTATGTATTCAATACGTATAACGAGAAACACAATGTGTATGTGGCTGTGACTGGAGAAATGGGGCTTATGGGTTTTGCGACCAGTGTAGATTCAGATCAGCCTGTGCATCCGCAGTCTGATCAGGATCTGCACTGTTCGCCGTTCCATCAATGAAACAGCCGTCATGCGTAGGACTAGCAATGTAGATCGTTATCAGGCTACATTTGACAGGGGTATGCTATTTGAACAGGAGCTAACAAATCCCATAAGCCCCATTTCTCCAGTCACAACCACATGTAAGACAGCTCGCTAATGTTCATATCAACACTGATATACATTTGTAACAGAATGACACCAACAAAGATGTCAGTTTCTTATTGACCCAACAAACTGTGTTAATTTCTATCACGTGAACAAAAAGAGTTATTGACTCGCTTTTACAGAAAACAAACGAAAATCATTTTAAGACGCGAAAATATGTGTGATTTCTATAATATAATATACCAGAGCTCAAGATAAGGTACGTATTTGCTTAAATACCCAATTAAAATTTCCAAAAACCCAATTGAAATTAGAAGTAGTGCGTAAAAGCAATGATAAATTTGTGATATCTTTATCATGCTACAGAAAACAATAAACAGACCACAAGTATAGCATATTTTTCTTATTTTTCCATGAAAACACATCTTGGTATTTCATTACTGAGTTAACTTATCACGCTATGTCGACATATTGTGTTAACTTATCAGGTTAGGTCGACATATTGTGTTAACTTATCACGTTATGTCGACAGGTTCTGTTAAGCTATGACGGTATGTCGGTTTGTTGCAATAACTTTTCACATTATGTTGACTTGTGATATCTTATTACGTTATGTCGACATAATTTATCTCCACATGTCGACATAGTTTCACGTTATGTCGTGATGTTTAAGTCGACGTGTTGCGATAAATTATGTGAATATGTCAACATCTCGATGGCAAACATATGCCACCATAAAATACAATCTGAACCCCATATAACATAACTTGAACAGACTAATGTGCATCTAGAAGTTTCCTGCATGGATTACACGCATTCCATATATATGTATGCGTGTGTGTATGTTTACTAAAACACAAAACTAAAACAACATATTCGCCACACACATCAATCACCATCAATCGCCCAGTCACCGTTGTGTGCATTATAACGGGCGATCATTAAAATGCTAAATTACATTTTTATCGTCTGCTGTTTATGCTTCATTGTCCATTTTTCTCATTAAACACGTGGTTTTGCAGTACTTTAGAATCATTTCCATTGGAAATGATTCTATCATTTCCATTGGAAATGATTCTAATGTGCTGCAAACTAATGTTTTTCACTACGAAATCAGACAAAATATAACACAACAGCAGACGACAATATTCGGTTCCCGCCTTTTAATGGTTAAAACGCGGCGTAAAAACTCGGAGCTTGCCCCGAGTGGTAAAATCTATTACACATACTGTATATATCAGTCATTTGCGTGTTTAAGTGACGAAAGCCGTCACAAATGTAAATCCTTTATGCAAATACATGAACAGCCAGCGATATGCCATCATACGGTGAAATGTAAATGACTGTATAGAAAATTATAAATACTTGAGTTCGTTGTATTACGGCCTATATTGAGTATGAACAATTAGAAATGATTTTGCTATTTCTCCTAATTCTCAACGAAAGCATACGGTGTGACCACTCATTTGAACCGTCTCGATGAGAATGAAATGAAATAATTATTTGAAAAATTCCGTCTGTAAAATTGAGTATCGTCAAAAGGTGTATAAATGTTGACGTGTTTACGAGGTGTTTACGTGTATAAATGTTGAGCTGATACGTTATTGCATCAGACGCGATATCGTATAACAACGAATATCATATTGCATCCTTCCCATATTAAAATGTTCGATACATAAGAGGATATTCGCTATAATACATAAGAGGATATTGCAATACCTATCTTCAAGGTGCATGATCACATGGTTACAACAACAACAACGTCGCCCACTCCAAAGTAACTATTATTTGATATTTTCCTTAATATGTTCATGAGATGTATTTGGTGGTCCATGGAGTTTGGCACAGACTTATGTCGTTTTTGCAAAGAATCGGTTTCCGTGTCGCAAAAACGACATAAGTTTGGGCGAAAATACAGGGACCACCAAATGCAGATTAACAAGACGCGTTTGATGTGCCATATTTCATAAAAATCCGTTACGTAATAAGGACAATATAAAATAATACGTACTTTCAATCGGATGGATTCTGGAAGTTTCAGTACTTGTTGTGGTTGTTAGTACCACGTGATCATACACCTTGAATATTAAACTATGTTCGCTATAATACATAAGATCATATTGCAACACGTATGGTGCAAATGCATGATACTGTGGTTTGTAAATGAGCCCTTACTGACTTAGGCTCTATAATACGTATTATTCCTATATTAAGTCATATAAGTCATATAAGTCATTGGACTTAATTTCTCCGCGCTTCCTCGTGTTTACATAAATTATTAACGATCATGAATTGGCCTGGTGTTGTTATGACCCTGAACAATGGTTTCAATGATATAGTGCCATCATCTATCAGACTATATTTACGAATACGTTCAATTAAAATCATTGTATACATACTACACAATGCAACTGGGTATTCCAATTAAGGTTATATCATTCTGGTGAGCATATGCCCTACCCTGAACCCCAATAGTTTGTATCAATAATATATAACTGGATCTGCCATGCTGTAGTATTTTGTACATATGCCATCCTTAACAGAATCAAAGTACTGAAAGAACTGAAACTGTATCGCCAAAATGTAGGAAAGTGTGCCTGGCTGCCTGCCCGCACTGATGATGTCCCCATTGGCTGCCTTTATAGCATTCTTCATTTGTAGCCTATTTCACCAACATTGCAAAGTATACTTTAGTAGCAAAGTATACTTTGAGGGAGAAATTTTCAATTTTATGATAAATTTATTAATTTTTATTATACTGAATTTATTACATTATCACAGCCAAATTCAGTATAATAATTCTGCATACTTTTAATCATGAAATATATGCATTTGTTAGTTCTATATGAAATAATGCATTTCAGGAAAAATAAATGATTACTCCCTCAAAGTATACTTTGATAGTAAAGTATACTTTGCAATGTTGATGAAATAGGCTACTGGTGTGGGGTGCATTAATTACGCCCGTCGTAGACATACATATTATTACGGAGCCCCGCAGCAGGGGACATGTTTTTTTTCATTAATTCGTTCCCACGAACAAACAATTAGTTCCCTCAATTCAACAATTTGTTCCCTCGAATTAACAATTCCTTCCCACGAAATTAAAATTCGTTCCCTCAATTTAACAATCCGTTCCCTCGAATTAACAATTCAATCCCACGATATAACAATTCGTTCCCACGAATTAAAAATTCGTTCCCGTGAGAACGAATTGTAATGAGGGAACGAATTGTTAATTCGTGGGAACGAATTGTTATTTCCTGGGAAAGAATTGTTAATTCGAGGGAATATTAATATTAATAAAAGAAAATCTAAGTCCCCTGCGGGGCTCCGTAGCATTGCAACCAATACTAAATTCGGTAAGAAAAACGGGCCAACGGCCATTGGCTTGACACGTTTTCTGGGCTCATGTACCCGGGTTTGGAAGGTGGGCGAGCCAATTCCTACCCTTAAATATAAGATCAAACAATCAAAGGCGCAGTACGTCAGGGTGTTTAATAGCATCCAGAATCCAACGGTCAAAATGGCTGATCAAGACTGAGTTTAGATGTAAAATACAGATTTAGTATGTTTACACAGTGGAACCTCTCTAAACCGGACACCCTGTGAACGACCAAGTGCTTAACTGTGTATGGTGTCATGACGATTTGTTAATTATGAATAATAACGCTTAACATTATCACACAGTACACATGCATGTCTTGAAATAGTCTTAGTTTGTTTGCTTAATGGTGCTTAACGATCAATATCTAAGGCCGGGAAGAGTAGATATACTGTGAACATCTGTAAATCGGACACTCTGGGGACCTCGCTCCTTATTTAATGATTAATCAGAGCTCCTGATAATGTGCGTATTGGCGTATTTTACGCAATTATTTTAGCAGAATACGCATTGATTATCAAAAGCGGGAGTACAAAAATACTCACAGCAATGTGAAAATACGTATTGATTTAAAAATTCTGTAATAAAGTTGAAAATTTACTTAGTTGAGCTGTAAAAAGCAAACAGTGTGTTTGGTTTTTGCAGCTCAAATAAGTGAATTTTTAAATGTGTTTTTTTATTTATATAATGTGTTCTCTGTTGAATAAGGAAGACACTCAATAATACATGTGTAAATGTGTAGTTTACGGGTGGTGTGGGATACGTACTGAAGTTGACATGTGTAAATGTGTAGACTACGGGTGGTGTGGGATACGTACTGAAGTTGACATGTGTAAATGTGTAGACTACGGGTGGTGTGGGATACGTACTGAAGTTGACATGTGTAAATGTGTAGACTACGGGTAAATGTGTAGACTACGGGTGGTGTGGGATACGTACTGAAGTAGACATGTGTAAATGTGTAGACTACGGGTGGTGTGGGATACGTACTGAAGTTGACATGTGTAAATGTGTAGACTACGGGTGGTGTGGGATACGTACTGAAGTTGACATGTGTAAATGTGTAGACTACGGGTGGTGTGGGATACGTACTGAAGTTCACATGCAGACAGCAGCGTCCTTCTACAGTTTTCTAACATGGCAATTCCTTTCGAATTGAGAGTTTTCGCAGTATAAAAAATGGAACAAACATCAGTAAATATTTAAAATTATACTGAAGAATTTATACAAACACCATATGCACATATACGCCAACACGTACTTGTCAATAAACATACTTAACTTCACCCTTGTAGTAATTTGAGACGGACATTTAGAACCAATATCGCCCAACTATTCTATTATAAAAATATGGCATAGTTTCTTTGTGCTCTTGAAAATTATTAATGAAACCAATGTTTGGTTAGATCTGGAACAGTTCAACTGGCATTGTACTTGTTTCATACTTTTAGAAACGGTCGTATTCAATGCGACATTGTAAATCGCTATTCAAATATGTTCATATAGAATTTCAGCTTTCAAGAGTCTGTATTTAGATACGGTTCTGTGATTTATTTGGAAATCAAGTCCATTGGAATCAAATCATAACTACTGTCTGTTCCACGTTTTGCTGCCGACGAACATTTGGCCATTAAACACATTAAATCTAAAAAAATATTTAAAAGTAAGTACTTTTTCATCAATAACAAAAAAGTCACCCTACCCCCAAAAATTATTTTAATGAAATTCCATCAAATATTGATTTTATTGCAAAAAAAACGATTTTCCTATGGGAATTTAACATGGGGAGTCAATTTGACTCCGAAACCTGGCGAGATAGCTTGAAAATGGTGTAACTAAGAAAACAAAAGTATAAAAAAATATTTTAAAACAAATCTATTTTTAGCCCCCATGTTTTCGGGGAGGGTGACTTTTTTGTTATTGATAAAAAAGGATGTACTTACTTTTAAATATTTTTTAGAAATAATGTGCTTACATGTAATAGCCAAAAGTTCGTCGGCAGCAAAACGTGGAACAGACAGTAAATGTATATAGTATGCGTTGAGATGTGACCAGTCAGTCACCTGTGTGTTTGGCCTTTTGTTAGAATAATTATTCAGGACTGGTCTATTATCGTTAAGGGTGAATCGTTGTATAGATACATCTGAAAAATAGTGCTTCAAATCAGCACGGGGTTGTCAATCTGTGGACAATACTTATCTTTATTGTTCACATATTGGATTTTTCAGGAACTAAATGCTGCGGTCGCTAGCGCTCCCTCGCATTTAATTCCTTAAAAATCCAATATATGAACAATAACGTATCGGTGCATATACACTACAACAGTACTCCCGATTTGGTATATAATATACGGAGCCCCGCAGGGGACATGGATTTTTTTTCTAACAATTTGTTCCCTCGAATTAACAATTCGTTCCCACGAAATGACATTCGTTCACTCAATTTAACAAATACGTTCCCTCGAATTAACAATTAATCCACGATATAACAATTCGTTCCCACAAATTAACAATTCGTTCCCGTGGGAACGAATTATTCTTTCGTGGGAACAAATTGTTAAATTGAGGTAACGAATTGTTATATCGTGGGAACGAATTGTTAATTCAAGGGAACGAATTGCTAAATTGAGGGAACGAATTGTTATTTCGTGGGAACGAATTAATAAAAACTAGAACTGTGGCCTGTCGGCAAACGAATGCCCCCGCTGGCAGCCAAAGAAAACGAGGCATATTTGATTAGAAGTCATTTACCCGAGCGTTAAGGTTTCGAACGCACCAAGTCTGTGACCTTGACCCTGTGCTTAGCGGGAGCAGGACGAATGTGGATTTGTCACAGGGCGGTAGAGGACCATTGGAGCAATGCGTGTGTGAAATGTGAAGCAGATCCGAGCAAGGAAACAGAAATTATAAGCCATTTACCCGAGCGTTAAGGTTTCAAACGCACCAAGTCTGTGACCTTGACCCTGGGCTTAGCGGGGGCGAGACGAATGTGGATTTGTCACAGGGCGGTAGAGGAGCATTGGAGCAATGCGTGTGTGAAATGTGAAGCAGATCCAGCTAGGAAACAGAAATTATAAGCCATATACCTGAGCGTTAAGGTCGTACGTACGGACGCCGGTAACACTATATGCCACACACCCCACCCCCCCTCACCATTCGGTGGCGGGGGCATAGAATTATACAAATTTCGCCACTGTTCGTATGATCAGGTAGACCGGCGACCTCAAAGTGAAACGGCATTAGCTAGCAGGTTCCAAGGTCATTACGTAAACAGTTATTTTAAATAAATAATTGGTGCTATTATCGTGTGGTATTGACACTGTGTGTCTATATTATACATGCATGTAGGTAGTGTATTGTGTGAGTCTATGGAAGGTAATATCCGCCATAATTCTATTAGGCTTGATGCTTGCTTGCTGATGACATTCTAAGTTCTATCCGTCTTATTACAATTCTATGTGGCTTGATGCTTGCTGACTGGTGCCATTACAACTTACTTTCATGTTATTGTATTCGTCATTCGTGTTTGTGACATTTGAAATCTTCTTGGTTGTAGTCTAAATTGCATGTGCATTTGGATTGATGCTTTATTCATTCGCACTGTTTCAAGTGACATCCGGAGTTCCATTATTGATTATTGCATCGCTGTTTTGCCTAAACACCCCAAACACCCTAAACACCCCAAAGGCTGGAAAAGGCTACAAAGGCTACAAAGGCTGTTCGAATTTGTTTGTACGTCCGTTAGCGGATATTTATACCATACATTGTCATTGAATTGACTGAATTAGTATGTGTTATGATCATGCTAATCATTTTAATCATTTGAATGCAATAATCTACCACAAATATACGTGTTTTTGGTAAATTATCTAAACGCGCACCTGCGCCGATCGGGCCGCGCAGAATTGGACAAAGAGTGATTAACACCTATTAACATATCGTTTAGCAGGTGCAGCTAAACACCGATTATATTTATCAGGCCCGTAGCCAGACCTGTTTGAAGGAGGGGGGGGGGGTCGTTTCGAAGGCCCAACGGGCCTGATGTATCTAGGGGGTTCTAAAAAAAGTGTAAATCGAGGCTAAAAAAGTGGACCTCGAGGCTGGGCGGGGGGGGGGGGTCGTCCGACCGCTCCGACCCCCCTGGCTACGGGCCTGCTTATTGCATTATTATTAATATAAGTCAATGATCGATCAACGACATTCATTTAAACATGCTTTATGTATCAACACATTACGTGAACATAGGACGGATGCCGAATTTTGAGACATCAGCTAGTTATCTACCTTGAATACGGTGATAAAAAATATGTTTATGAGCGCTACCTACGGCTCTGCAACGAATATTTCCTCAGATTGCGGAAGCAAAATCTTTTATTTACACGGCCGAATAAACGTGTAACTAATTGTAAAATACATTTACGCTAGCTGACATGTTCCCGTCAATTAACCCATAGTATTTAGCACAGTTTATTCCACGAACATTTTCCTTCCCGTGTCCTGTATTTGTAATTAACGTAATTACGTCAATTATTCGCAGTAAACTGTTCCTTTTGAAATTTAAACTTAAACTTTTTATTTTCTGTGACGGGAGATGCTGATACTGGAATAATAATAAAGTAGGCAACAGGTAGTTATATAAATTATAAGAAAAACGGGTGGAATAGTTACACAATTACGTGTTTATTTTTCGAAGTGACATTGTAACACCATACATTTCATTTTTCATTTAACACAATGTGCGTACATCACGTGCGGATACCGAAACGTTTGCAAACTGATATTTACAGATGCACACATACGAGGGTAATCCAATATATATAGTGAAAATGGCTCAGTATTATCATCACCGTGTTCATGACCCTTGACGTATGTGATTTCATTCAGGTATATGCACAATATATCAACTTATATTCGTTTTCACTATTTATTGGATGACCCTCGTATATGCACATATTATATTTATAGATAACATACGACCGTTTAATGATTTAGGTCCAGCTTGTGACACATTTAACAAGCCCCAATTGTGCATGGTCAGCTGCACAGTAATATTCATTACTATGCATTGTTTCATTACTATGCATTGTTTCAATTTGTTTGGCATTGTAGTTCGTAGTTATCGATTATTTCGTTTGAATAACCATAGTAAAACTATCAATTGGGTACACAAATACTAATGATTAATACTAATAATAAATAAATAATGATTAATAATAATTAATAATATGTATAGACTATTAATAATAATAATGAATAGTAATAATAATAATAATACAAAGTAATAATAATGCAATAATGCAATAAGTATAATCGGTGTTTAGCTGCTCCTGTTAAACGATATGCTAATAGGTGTTAATCAATCCAATTCCGCGCGGCCCGATCGGCGCAGATGCGCGTTTAGACAATTTACCAAAACACGTATATTTGTGGTGGATTATTGTATTAAAATGATTAAAATTCATAAAATGATCATAACACATAATAATTCAGTCAATTCAATGAAAATGCATGTCATAAATATCCGCTAACGGACGAACAAGCAACATCGAACAGCCTTTGTAGCCTTTTCCAGCCTTTGGGGTGTTTAGGGTAACCCTCGATAAGCCACGCCCCTTGACAACAACAATTGCAACAGTAATTTGGGAAGGTAATATCCGCCATAATTCTATGTGACTTGATGCTTGCGTGCTGATGACATTACAACTTATGTTCATGTTATTTTATTCGTCATTTGTATGTATTACATTTGAAAACTGCTTGTTGTAATTGTATTTGTCTTTCTTACATGTCCATTCTGCTGATTGCTTTGTTCATTCGTCTTATTTACATTACAATTATTGATACGTCCTTATTCGTGTATCTGTTTTATTATTCAAGCCCCTGTGGGTTGAATTTAGGTTTGTTTAATGGATTTTCCAGGTCTCGCAGGATCGCGTAGTGATTTTTTTTAGCAGCCAACGCACGTTCATAATTTTACCTACGCCATGTTAAAGAATGCGAATGTGAACGGTGCATTATGAACGTTTCACTCATATTTTTCGCCAGCTACATTTTTTTCGCTACAGTTATATAATTTCTCAAAAAACTTTCTTATTTTATCAAATATTAACTGTTGTGTTGCATAATAATATCTTTTCGCGGGTTATGCTGACCGATACACATACGTCGCTATATACGCCATGAAAAATAGTTCTGATATGAGCTAAACATAATTTGTATTGTGTCGTGTAATACATGTGTTGTTATTTTTTCTGCACGACATTTATATTAGAAAATGTTTATCTGATATATATAATATAAACTGGCATGTATTCATTTGAAGAATTTTTTTTTTCACGCGCAATGATACAACCGCATGTCTCCGTATAGTATTTTCCGACCGCCATTTTATGCCGACCCATTCCATAAACACAAAGAATATGTAAGATTTGTATCGGTTCTATTGTGATAATATATCCACATTTATTGTTATATTATAAATAAGTTATCTCATCTTCTATTGCACAATATTTTTTTAATAATCAGCGTGGTGGAAGCTATTTTATTTAATTCATACCAAGAAAACATTATCTGGTAGCCTGCCTGGAATCGAAACTGAAAGTATGATATAAATAGAACACAGCTACTGAGTTCATCTACAGGATACATCGCGAGTTTGATTGGGAACTACAATCGCGGTGCATATCGTAACAAGAAATTTGAGGCACAGATATTATACTACACAGACTAGTGTAAAAGTGAAACTGTTCAGTGAAATCAAAGGAAATAGGCAAGGGGGGAATCCCATATACAACACGCAGAGTGATTTCCCCTAGACGACTCTTCCAAGAGAAATCACTCTGCGTGTTGTTGTTTTTTGTTCTGTCGTGTTTAGTGAATGGATTCTCGCTGTCTACCTTATTCATATACTACTATAAACATATACGTACATTAATAAAATTGTCTGGCACCTGTGGTTAAACATGGTCACATATTATTTAAATAATTAACAATTCATTTAGCTGTGATTTTGGGAATTTCCCTCATTTTATACAGGTTGAATACAGGATAGTCCATCCTGTTGGCCCGGCCTTACATGACCCTGGCTGTTGATAGGCCGTTAAACACCAATAATCAATCAATCAATCCACAGCACTCTAATTTCAGGGCAGAATATATAGTTTATGTAAATATTGAGCTCTGATTTTGGGAATTTCCCTTACTTTTTTTACAGGTTGAATTCAGGACACTCCATCCTGTTGGCCCGGCCTTACATGACCCTGGCTGTTGATAGGCCGTTAAACACCAATAATCAATCCATCATCCTTAATGGAATGCTGACTTACATGGTTTGGCCCTCATGTACCAACCATTTCAGCCCCCCTGGTACTTGCGAGCTAATATGCGCAACATGTTACAACAGGATAGATACTCCAACACCTAAAATGACTATTTACACTATTATATAAACCATATTTGAATATATGCCTTTGTTACCAGCAATAAACATTTGTTCTCTTATTTTTGAGGGGGAGGTAGGAGGGAGTAGCGAAGGGTAATTTAGCGATCGGTATTCATCTTGTCGGAATGCCCACTTACATGGTTTGGCCCTCATGTACCAACCATTTCGGCCCCCTGGTACTTGAGAGTTAAATCCTGTTATGCCCCATTAAGAATTTCTGTATATGCAAGGATTATGTTCCTATCCTCAGGAGTATGCTTTCTCATCGGCGAGCATTGCATTTGCCAAAATGGTACAAGAGGGCCGAACCATGTAGGTCGACCATATGGTAAGGATGTCCTACTCAGCAGAAGGCTAGATTGATTGATTGGATCCCTTCTATGACCCAATCAAAATGAATGCAAACCAATTTTTAGCATATTGCTTATCCACACACACGTACTGCGCAGAATTTCTGGACTTTCAGTCCTTTGATTGCACTAAGCATTTGCAATAGAAAGTAAGAACAAAGCACTTAGCACTTTGAATAAGGCCGACAGCAGTAATGACAAATGAATGAAACATCAAGCCAAATGCGCATGCAATAAAGACAAATATATATTACAACCAAGATGATTTCAAATGTCATAAATACAAATGACGAATAGAATAACATGGATATAAGTTGTAATTCCATCAGCAGGCAGGCACCAGGCCACATAGAGTTGTCATAAATACAAACGGTGAATGCAATAACACGCATAGAACGTGTAATGTCATCAGCCAGCAAGCATCAAGCCACATATAATTGTAATAAGACGGATAGAACTTAAAATGTCATCAACCAGCAAGCATCAAGCCACATATAATTGTAATAAGACGGATATAACTTAAAATGTCATCAGCCAGCAAGCATCAAGCCAAATATAATTATGGCGGATATGACCTTCCATATGAGTCAGCCAGACTTGAGTGCAGGAAATTCCCTTTCAAGTCGCCTAGTTTGTTCCTATTGAGAATACTTAACATTTCAGGCCGCTTTAAGGACAGAATGCTAAACGTTTGTGATTTCAGAAAATAATTCGTACGATTGTGTCATAATACACATACTTTTTTGTTTGTTTGTTTGTTGGGCCTATCAACAGCTAAGGTCATTTAAGGCCATGCCAATGGGTTTAGTACTCAATCCCATATATTACCTGTACAAGTACATGTTCATTTACATGTACAAATGGGGGGAAAATCCCAAAATCAGAACTGAATATTTACAATAACAAAACTATATATTCAACCCTGAAATCAGAATAATCCTGATCTGATGCCAGGTCCTCGCCACACCAGAATCACTTACACCCTCCCAAAAGCAGTAGGATCAGTAATAATCTTACTACTTTTATAATGGGCAATATCCCAATTCAACTCCCAGGTTACAAAAGAGCCAAAGATAAAAACGTACCTGCGGGGCCAAACGATAATTACATATCGATATTTATAGAATAACTGTTTAACGAAAAATTAACAAGCGAATGTGTTCAAATTTTACGTCCCAGCAATAGCTAAGGTCATACATCGGTGGGATGGAAATATTTTTTATCAAAATACTGTTCATGCCCAAGACGGAGATTGAACCGTCGACCTCCGGTAATGAAGTTCAATGGTCTACCATTCTATTCTATTCGGCTCATATTTAAGGGTGGGAATTGGCTCGGACACCTTCCATACCCGGTCTACCATTAGACTATCGAACTTAAATGTCGAACAGACTAGTCTGGAGCTACACTGGCCGCATTTATTTCTGAAATCTGCATGTGGTGTCAATTTTCCCACACTGTGTCATAGTTCTATATATACAAAGCAAAGTGTTTACGAGTCATATTTCCGACAGTCCTTTAATCGCTTTTATCTGTAATAATCTAAATATGTGGCTGGAGAAATGGGGCTAATGGGATGTGTGGCCAGTGTAAAACTCCGGATCAATAGCACACTCCAGTAGACTGATATATATCTATATTGCTTGTTAGAATCATGACTGGTGTTTCATTGATGAAATCGCGAACAATGTAGATCCTGATCAGACTGTGCGGATGCACAGGCTGATCTGGATCTACACTGGTCGCAAAACGCAAAATCCCCATTTCTCCAGTCATTCTCGCAGAAACATGTAATCTGAATAATATTGTCTTTTGTCATGTAGCCATATCAGACAATGGAATCAGTCACGATCAATAAACACAATCAGGAGTGTACATAAAATGCATTGTTTTAGTTAAAATTCATTCGTTTTAAGTTTAAAATTCAATTGTATCAATGCAGTTGGTTTCATTTAAATTATTTAATTAGTTTAAGTGTATTGTTCGCCTGATTTAAATAACTTGTTTTTATTTCTTCATTTTCGTAATGTAATCTATGTTTGTGTATGACTATGGGCTTGTACTTTACACTCAGTATGAGAATTGTCAAGGAATAGAAGATCTTACATGAGTGATGATTTAAAGATACATGCCCACTCAGTAGGCACATAATGTTCTTTATAGAAATTAAATAAGTGTATAATTATGTCACTATTCCACCAGTTCTAACAATTACGAGTACCCGCTATACAGATATAATCATTTAGAAATATTTATTTTACTGATATATTATAAAGTATGATCGTTGCACATTAAAAACTAAATACAGAGAATAAATCGTAATGTCTGTTTTAAAGAAACACGGTTATCGCCCCTGATATCAGTGTGGAAATTTACGTCTAATATAAAATATATAATAATGCCAATCAATATGTGGGGTAATGGTGACTGAATGTTTATTTTGCCAGAAAATGTCTCAGATGATGTCTCCGATATAAATAACAATGTGTACCTACTGAGTGGGTAATTGTACCTTTAATATGACGTTTATTAAACAACTATACTGAGCTCATAAGAAACGAGTCATAGCCGAGTAAGTTTCATGAAATCGGTTAACGATTTTAATACACATCATAATGTGCCGACACAATGTTAGATTATAGTTATTGCATAAACACAGCACCATGCATTGAAGCTGTACTGCTCCCCTACTGTATGTTCCACGTTTTGCTGCTGAGGAACGTTTGACTATTAAACACATTCAATCTAAGCATGAACATACATGAAAATTAACCCTTAGAATGTGGGGAAACAATTGTCGTAGGCTATTGTTTTATATTGCGTCTTTCTTTCTCATCAGAAACATGCTTTGACCTCACTTGAGAATCATTTATAATGGAAATGATTCTAAAGTGGTGTCAAAACATGTTTTTGATGAGAAAAAAATGGGAAATAAATAACAAACAGCAAACGACAAAAATTAATTTAGCGTTGCAAGGGTTAAACATATAGGTAACTGTGAACACCACCCAAACTAAACACCGAGATCACTAGGGTGTGCGGTTTAAAGAGGTTCCAGCTATACAGTACGCCCTCTAAATTAGGCCATACCATCTCTTTTCTATGTTAAGTGTCCACCCAGTTGACCAAAGCCTACCTACGTATCAGTAGACTATTTCATTAACATTGCAAAGTATACTTTACTAGCAAAGTATACTTTGAGGGAGTAATCATTTATTTTTACTGAAATGCATTATTTCATATAGAACTAACAAATGCATATATTTCATGATTAAAAGTATGCAGAATTATTATACTGAATTTATTACATTATCACAGCCAAATTGGCTGTGATAATGTAATAAATTCAGTATAATAAAAATTAATAAATTTATCATAAAATTGAAAATTTCTCCCTCAAAGTATACTTTGCTACTAAAGTATACTTTGCAATGTTGATGAAATAGGCTACTGGTAAAAACAAACGAGGCCTTGAAAAAAAACGAAGATAAATTTATGTTAAAAACTTGCTCAACTTAAATTTCCGCCAGCAAAAAAAGAAGAAAATACTCGAATTAAACTTATTATGTGTAAATTCATGAACAGATATAAAACGAGCCAAGTTCCCAATCAGTTTTCATAGTACTTCACCAGTAAATAGCGTCAAATAGCATACATAGTTGTTTTTTTTCACAGAACCACTCTCAAAACCTACCTGCACGCAGACGCTTAACAGAGACAGAACTTGTCATGGCCTAATGACAATGCACATTAAAATCGGCTGTGTGCTTTTGACGTTTTGGCGTCCATATGTCTTTTTAGAGGGAAAATCAAGTGGGTGTAGTGCATAATGAATAATGCGATGTATTGACGAGCGAACTAATGTCAATACATTCTTGTACCTACTATAAGACACGCTGCATGTATGTATATTGGGTATCAAATATCGCCATTAACAATTCAATAAGTAACTTTGATCCTTTGTACTCAACTGTTGTATGGCGTGAATGCCAATTTATTGTGCCATACTTTAGGAGTATGTTAATGTCAGCTATACAAATTATGTTTACAAGAGGGATTGTGTAGAGTGTTTAAAATACGAACATTACCATTTACACAACATAATTATTCCAAACGTATTTGACCCAGTCTGTCTGCATATAATTTAATTTTATTTAATTATATTTTAATTTATTGAATATGAAAACGTGTGGCTAGACTTTGGAACAATATATGAAACAGACTCCAGATAAGCTGCGTATTTGCTTAAATACCCAATTAAAATTGCCAAAAACCCAATTGAAATCAGAAGTAGCGAGTATCAAAAAGCAATACAAATTGTGTGGTACATTTATCATGCTGCAGAAAACAACAATACACAGACCACACATATAGCATATTTTTCTTACTTTCTAGGAAAACACATCTTGTTATTTCATTAGAATTGTCTCCAAGGATTCTAAAATGCTGGCAAACAATATTTTAATGGAGAGAAAAGATTAAATATGAAACAACAGCAGACGACAGTTTTTTGTGACAGTATAAGTAATGAACTCTGAACGTTGCTAGAATTTTGTGTTTATTTTCTTTTTACTTTGAGGCACAGTCAAGACAAAAACATATTGGTACCATGTTTTTCCCTCAGTGACCGCCATTGAGAATTCAAAATGGCCACCAGTATTGTCAACAATGCTGCACACTGCGATAATTTTGTTATGACCCGGGTTTTTTTATGTTTGTAAAGTATACATTTTTGGATAGTGTACGGAAACAGTTTTCAGAAAATAAACTTCCCTATGTTGTCAAATCGGTAGGGAGCTGCCATCTTTGATTCCAAACTGCTTACGTCGGTTATGGAAAATACTGCAGTTTTTTGTTATATCAAGATCGGCGGAAAACAACAATGAGATTAGGGACCACCACCAAGGCCGGACTAAATTATTCCATCATACTGTCATTGTTTTCTAGGTCACTATGTCCCTGATACTTAATAAATGGGTCCCCAGGTGGCAAAAATGTACGGAGCCCCGCAGGGGACGTATAATTCGTTTTTATTAATTCGTTCCACGAAATAACAATTCGTACCCTCAATTTAACAATTCGTTCCCACGAATTAACAATTCGTTCCCTCAATTTCACAATTCGTTCCCTCGAATTAACAATTCGTTCCCACGACATATCGATATATCGTGGGAACGAATTGTCAATTTGAGGGAACGAATTGTTATTTCGATGGAACTAATTGTTAATTCGTGGAAACGATTTAATAAAAAAAAATCCATGTCCCGGGGCCGTCCGGGAAGCTGATCAAATATTTGGCGAGGAACACGGTGCCAGTACGGTTCTACTACGGTGAGACTACGGATAACCAAGGTATGACTACGGATGACTACGGCGGTCCGGGGTAAACCGTAGTAGGTCCGTAGTATATCCGGGAAACACGCCGGACTCATCACGGCTTCACTACGGATGGTCAATGTTCGTCCCGGACGGCCCCGGCGGCGCATCGAGACACGCCGACCATCCGTAGTAGATCCGTAGTAGATACGGGGTGTCCGTAGTGATACCGTACTATCACCGGGACAAACCGTGTTGTCACCCTCTTCCAAAAACACTCCCGGTCCACCACGGACCGCCACGGACGTACTACGGTGGTACTACGGACGCACTACGGTCATCCCGTTTCTACTACGGTTTCACTACGGTAGCAGAGAGTTCCCCGGATCATCCCGGATGGCCACGGATGTTTTGAAATGCTGCATGAAACAATAAACAGACCACAAATATAGCATATTTTTCTTATTTTCCAAGAAAACAAATCTTGGTATTTCATTAGAATTGTCTCCAACAAGGAGACAATTCTAATGAAATGCCAAGACACGTTTTCATTTTGAAGCAAACTATTTAATAATTGCTGTCTGTTGATGTGTAAACAGTAGTGTGATTTTGTTTTACCCAATTAAAATTTTGAAATACCCAATTACTTCAGAATGTGACAGTGACAATACTCAATTACTAATTCCTTATCTGGAGCCCTGTACCCAGTAAGCGGATTGAAACCGTGGAATACCTTGCTCTAACATGCGGTATGCGAATGAACCGTCGCATAACCTTCTTAATGTAAAGCATACATTTCGACTGCATTGCAACTAGTACTAAATTCGGAAAGGAAAACGGGACAACATCCATTGGCTTGACACATTTTCTGGCTCGTATGCCCGGGTTTGAAATATCTGCGAGCCAACATCATTTTACTAGCCAAGTGGCTACTGCAGATATCAGGGGGGTCGTTTCACTAAACTTCTCACGACTAAAATGTTCGTAAGTTCAAAATTATGATAGTCTGTACATGTCACATTAACAACGTTTTCTTGTAAACAATTATTGGATTTACATTTATTGAGAGCAATATATGCTCAATAAATGTAAATCAATCAATTGAAATTTCCAGACGATCCTAAATCTGCATTTACGAACATTTTTGTCGTACGAAGTTTAGTGACACGGGCCCCAGTAGCGCAAACATATACATTGGACTACATAGTGACTGAATGCAGGGATTCCGTTGGGAAAATAAAAAAATCGCCACTTCAAAAAAAAAAGAAATCCAAAAAAAAAAGAAATCCTTTTTTTTTCTTTTTCTTTTTTCGAAAATTGTATTTTTTTATCGCCAAGCCAATTGTTTATTGTTATCGCCAATTGCGAAAGTGGCGATCGCCAGCGGAATCCCTGGAATGGCGAACAGCGTAGACCCTGGTCAGACTGCGCGGATGCGTGGGATGATCTGGGACAAAGTGACGCACATCGCACATTCCACAATCAGAGACCCATTTGCGCATTCAATCTCGTGATGTATCACCAACAATTTTCGAAATCGTGTGTTTAAAGGTTGTAGCTAAAATTACAGTGTATGTGAATGTTGGCTCCAGTATGCTATTTATGGACCATTTGTGTATTTTTTCAGCATCAAATATATTTTTGTTCCCACAACATGTTATTATTGGAGCCGGTTCAATGGAACGAGTTCGGTCATGTTTAAATGAAAATACACCCTGCTGGCGTCTAGTCGTCAATTTGTTGATAGACGGGTGTCGCAGAGCTGTCGTCAAATATGTAGCTGTTATTGTGGAAATTTGGTTTTAATGTATTTGCGACCAGTGTAGTCCCAGATCAGCCTGCGCATCCGCGCAGTCTGATCGATACGCAGGCTGATCAGGGCCTGCACTGTTCGCAATTCAGTCAATGATTATGATGTCATGCCCCTAACAAACATTAGAGGTCGTTATTAGACTGCATGGGTGTGCCCGCGATTCAGGGGCTATACTGGTCACGAATGGCATGAACTCCAGCAGTCCAGTCAGTCACAAAAATGTAACTGTTCATCCATAAATGTTGGTGAGAAAACGGAGTAGCCTGGGTTTGCTAACAGAAATGTATAAACAACGTTTAAAGGGGCATATCAGAATTTTTTTATAAAAATAATATAAAATATAAAAATGTTTTCATCATGGCCCTGTGCAAATGTGGTTTGATTGAAGATATATGGCGATACTAGGACTGCTGGGTTGTTTCAATTATCACCGATATCGGCTACTACATAAGTGTCATATGTTTCTTGTTGAACGAAACAAGATAGGAAATCCTGTATGATGTACGTATATGGTGAAAATAGCAACAAACCCAGCAGTCCTAGTATCATCACATATCTTCAATTAAAAACCACTTTACACAGCGTCCTGATGTAAAACATGATTTATTTGTTATAGTATTTTTGCCCGTTTAGTATGCCCGGTTTAATAGTTTATTGTTACGTGGTTTCCGTTGTTTAAACACATATGTGCAAACATATAGCGCGTGCTGTTTGCGTATGGCTTTAGGCAATGCTCATATCCGGGGCCGGCGTAGACAAAGTGACCCCTTCATGACGTCACTACGCGGAAGTGACGTTCAATTGACGTTCAATGACGCGCCCCGGAATATGAATACCGAAAATTATCGACGTGAATGGGACGATTCATAAAAGTACTGAAAATATGAATATAATGCTCAAGTTACATCAGTTTTTTGTTGGAAATGTAAACAATAACGTTTGATCATGTCCAGCCGTGTGTGCAAACGTTTGCTGTGGCCCTCGGGAACTGTTTGAAACCGCGGTTTGGTTTCAAAACAGTTCCCTCGGGTACCCCAGCAAACGTGGCATTGGGTTCAAACAGTTCCCTCGCCCTCGGGCCACAGCAAACGTTTTGCACACGGCTGGACATGATCAAACTGTATAGTACCAGCATGATGCTCTACCACTTGCGCTAATTTTGTTTGCCAATATGTGTCAATGTCTTTATTCAAAAAATATACATGAATTTTTTATTATAAAAAAAAAAGCAAGCAGCTTGAATGGCTGAGCCTGAGCTGTACCCATACAATTCAAATTGCTTGATTGCGACTTTGTATTGCCAATATATGTTTTATAAACCTTGATGAGCTGGGTAGATTAACGCAGGCGGGTGTGTACTAATATAAAGTCAAAACAAAATATGTCTTACTCAGGTATGAATGGCAAAATGTAGACACAACAGTATCTATTAAATGGTTGCGTGATGGCAGGCATAACGTCTAGACATATAGCAACAATGGCTCTCGCGTAAAAGTAAAGTTGTCAGATAGCAATATTTGAAAGTAAAACAGAGATCTAGAAACACCATGGCTGACTAGTACTATTTTGAGCAATGTATTCCGTGTTTCAGCCAGTTTTCCGGGTCGTTCCCTTCATTTACACACCACCGCCTGCGCTAATCTCGTAATGTTACTTGAATATTGTGAGCTGTGCTGATACAAGCAATCACACTGATTGCAGGGATTCCGCTGGCGATCGCCACTTTCGCAATTGGCGATAAAAATAAACAATTGGCGATACAAAATTACAATTTTCGAAAAATAAATCAAAAAAAAACACATTTTTTTTTTGTTTTTTTTTTTTCGAAAAATTGTAATTTTTTATCGCCAATTGTTTATTTTTTTTTGTTTGAAGTGGCGATTTTTTTATTTTCCCCACCGGAATCCTGTGATTGATAGCGAGTCGATATTGTCAGTAGAAAACCTCTTACAACTGGACATCCTGGGAGATCCCCAGGCTGTCCTGTTTGGAGAGGTTCCCTGTACAATGAAACTGAAGTTCGCACTCAGGATTTCGTTGGTTTTGGGTATTTTACATAGTTTTGTGCAACCACTAATGCTCAATCATTACACACGACAGAAATCGTCCATTATCTACACATTCACCGTTCCGAACTTTTGGACCCCTTTTATACTGTCAAAATATCGTACTTGTAATTCGTGGGAGCTGACAACAATGCACCCAAACCACCAGAGTTACCAACATAATCATTAAAATACCGAACTATGAACCGTTCTTCAAGCACGTCTGGGTCATAGTGCTATGTCGGGAGTGTCTCAGAAATACAATTGACAAATTGGTGCGAGAGCAAAACATGGCTGTGACTGGATAAATAAGGGCTCTTGCGGCCAGTGTAGATCCAGATCAGCCTGTGCATCCGCAATCAGTCTGATCAGGGGGATCTGCACTGTTCGCCATTCCATCACATCAATGAACACCCGTCATGCCTTTTTAACAAGGAATACATATCGTTTTCCGGCTACATGAGTGTGCTATTTGATCAGGAGCTACACTGGTCACAAATCCCACAAGCCCCATTTCTACAGTCACAATCGTGTGTGACTGTAGAAATGGGGCGTGTGTGATTTGTGACCAGTGTAGCTCCTGATAAGGACACATAAGGAAACATTTCCACTCACCAGTTGTAAAAGGCGTAGTAACTGCTGCGACGTTTCCACGCAACACTGTTCACCTTTAATTCCAGTCTCGTGTTTGCGTACAAAATAATCCAACATTTGGTCTTCTTCTAAACTCGGACCTAACCTAACCTCGTCACATGCCAAACACAACTCCTCCTTATCGAGAATTTTGTTAATTTGTGCCCCGATTTTTGGCGGATGGTTGTGATGGCCAATTTCGTATTTCAAATTTGCGAAACAAACGGTAAATGTGACGATTAATATGACAAACGCAGCAACAACTATGGCACATAGTCCGTAAAAATAACGTTTGAATTTGTTAATTTCGCCGCGGGAATAATCCTGTTCCGCTAATAAATTGTTTTGCTTCACGTTACTTTGATTGTTCCCGTTTGTGAGCAATTTCTGACCCGCGTCCTTTTCCTGGTCGACCATTCTGTTATCCATGGCCTCAGGGTCTTATCTGTAGCGTACCGCTAAATACGAAATCGCAAAATGAATCCACTCTAAATCCGAAATCGCAAAATACGATCCCTAACTGGCGAGTTGTCAACTTGGGAAATTAACACGCTGTGTGTCTGTCAACTGTCCGCACGTCGATATGAAATAAACGCCACACTTTATCAAATGAAACAAGACGTCTGCCAATAATAAAACGAAACAACACACACTGTAGCGAAACACAAACTATCAGCCTCTGCAACCAACACAGACCTGCTGTTACATGTGTATAAATCTAAGTTGTGTATTCAGCGAGGCCAATACACAAAGTGAGCGATCGATTCAGTTGCTCGCTGACAAGTTCTTGTTATAATCCCAGATCTATAATCCGTAAAAACATGCTAAACAAAATATATAATCGCGGAAAACCGAAGACTTGTTACGTGATTAATCTACGTGTACTAATAACGTACAACCCAACTGCGAATTGACTACAGTGGCTAGTCAGTTCACGGGAAAACGTTCATACTGCGCGCGACAATGATCTCCGTATAATAACACATGTGTGTAGGTTATAATATGTATTTATAACCTAATTTATGATATAATATACGCCAATTGAAACAAGTGTATACCCTGATCAGACTGCACGGTCAGGGCCTACACTGGTTACAAAAGGTGAAGTATACATGTTCTCACAAACTCGCGCGTAATATGCTATCGTATCCTATGGTTCAGAAGCAGTCATGTGACTTTCGCTTCCAGCCAATCGATACTCGGCTAACAAATGCGCTCGGAATGTGCTACCTCAGAGAGACGACAGATAATTGGTTGTAATTATAGCGATTATTGGGATTTTGTTATTGAATGTCAGCACTTGGCGGCCAATGTTCGCCAGGCGAGCATGCTATTTCGGGAAACTTCGACTTACATTTTCCCGAATATCTCAGAAGATAAGTGATAAATCAGTTGTTTTATTTACATGTCACCAAATGTATATACAGAATAGTAGGTTAGTGCCGTGAATGGGAAAACTATATGGCAAGCTTAGGAAACGTGATGGGCGAGGCTATCCCGTTTCCGTGCCGCGCCAGATATTATTTCCCATTCATGGCACTAACCTACTATTCTAGTTATCCCGTCAACACTACAAATAGTTTTAAAATGCTAAAAATAACCACAGCTGCATCCTCACAATCGGAGAATCGACTAGTATGACAACCGCACATATTCATACGCAGTGATTAGGTCGTATTGACAGGATATCCAAAATATTTCACGGCATCGTGTTTCCCGGCACATACGCACTGTGTTGACGGGATAAAAAAACTATTTGCAAACAGTAATTTCCAATAACATCCGAAGGGAATCACATTTAATACACATTGTTTTAAAAGTCACTCTTTTTATTAAGAGTGACTTTAAAACAATGTGTATTTACATATATTTGTTGCGCAATTACCATTCTGCGCAGAATTACAAGAGACGATATATACAAGAGGGTGCATAGTCATTGGTGCGATGAAGCGCGGATAACCCGGAACTAGTATCATATCTCCCGACAATGAAGCAATACGATATACAAGAGTGCATAGTCTTGGTGCGATGAAGCGCGGATAACCCGGAACTAGTAATCATATATCCCGACAATGAAGCAATAAGATGTTATTTCGAGAAAACTATCATGTCAGTGTATGAACATATATACATACCGCCTGCTTTAAACTTGCCCTGATTATCAACGTGTCTGAACATCTATTGGAAATGCAGGCACAGATTGGTCAACCAGCCCAATGAATCTGTCCTCATAGCTGCAACCGATACAGAGTTATTTCGAGAAAACTGATGTAGTATGAAAAAAGTGAATGGGTTTAAGGTCCCAGCAACAGCTAGGTCGTGTGTGGCTGTGACTGGAGAAATGGGGTGTATGGGTTGTTAATTCGAGGAAACGAATTGTTATATAATGGGAACGAATTGTTAATTCGAGGGAACGAATTATTAAATTGAGGGAACGAATTGTCATTTCGTGGGAACGAATTGTTAATTCGAGGGAACGAATTGTTAATTCGAGGGAACGAATTGCTAAATTGAGGGAACGAATTGTTATTTCCTGGGAACGAATTAATAATAAAAAAAAAAGTCTACGTCCCCTGCGGGGCTCCGTAGTATGGTACTGACAAATAACTCGCAATGTTTCTACAGGAACAGAATAGCAAATTGTCTCCCTTGTGTATCAGTCTATAAAACGGGGAAGGTGTTTCAGATAATGATTTCAGACAGTGATTACTACTACCTGTATGTGCTTATTGCTTTATAAACCGTAAACCGCATATATCAACAACATATGAGATAGTCCAATGTGATTTTGTACACAAGAACATGAGCGATTTTTCATGAAATGGATTTACAGAAACTGTGATATTTTCTGTAAATGACGTTAAAGTTGAAAAAAAAATAGGATAATTCGCTCTGAGCAAATTATTCTATTTTTGTTTTCAAAATATTTTTCATAACAAATGCACTTACTTTTCGGTACAAAATCACACTGCTCAGCTGGCCTCGTTTGTTATACTACATGTACCATGTTTCATCATTTTATCAGCATATTTGACACCGGGAAATTATGTGTAGTCTATTTTAAATATGCTGGGATTCTGTTTATGAAATCACCAACTACTTCACCCCATTTTATGATACATGCATGTACTTATCAATTGTGACTACGACCTGATAATTCAGACAAACCATGTGATTTTGTACCTTCGGACATCTGCGTAATTTCATTAAATACGTTTGCAAAATTTACAATATTTTTCATAAATAAAATCAAATGTTGACAAAATTTTCAGAAAACATGCGGAATTATACTCCGACAATTGTGTGAACTTTTGACGCCATTTAAGTAAAATATTGTAAAATTGTGTAAACGTATTTTATGAAATTACGCAGAAGTCCGAAGGTACAAAATCACATGGCGTGTCACATATGAGAAAGTGTGATTATATGTGGCTGTGCCTGGAGAATGGAGCTTTTTGACCTTGACCTTGGGATCAGCGAGGGTTGGACGGTCGTGGATTTGACACAGCATGATAGTAGAGCCTTACAGGAATGCATGTGTGAAATATTAAGCATTTTGGATGAAGGAAATAGAAGTTATAACATATTTCTCTGATGTTAAGTTTAGTGACGGACGGACGGACAGACGTACACGGACGGACGGACGGACGGTCCGTCGGACGGACGGACGGACGGACGGACGGACTGACAACCTGACTCCAGTATACACCCCCTCCCCCCCCACCCCCCCCCCCCCCCCCCCCCCCCCCCCCCCCCCCCCCCCCCCCCCCCCCCCCCCCCTCCACCCCCCCCCCCCCCCCCCCCCTCACATCAAACATTTGTATAATGGCCTTAGTCACGTCGTACGTAAAGGTTAGTTAATATTTGACTACGCGACAGTCAGACAATTGTGGCCATACGCTATTATGACTGACATATGATATCTCTATATACACAGAGATGAATCAACCCTAATGCAGGTGCACGTTTGGATATGTGAACTGCCAACATTCACATTCGTGTATTAGTTGTATTATAACTTTTTATTATTCCACATTTTTTATGAAATAAAGTGCACGGAAGGCGGAGAATTGAATTGTGTAGAATCCGTGACTGCTGTGGCTGGTGTAACTCCTGAGCTTCTAAACCACTCCCACTGAACCATGGACGGTCTACCTGTGCGTTACATGTATGACGGGTGTGTTACTGGCGAACAATGCAGACAGGGGCGTCGGAACAAGTCCGGAAGATCCGGCAACTGCCGGACCAATAATTGTGACAAAACTGTTTTTATTGAAATATTTGGAATTCATATACATGTATAATAAATAATAATGTCAGGAATATTTTGTTCTGCATTGTTTCTCATTTCTCATAAATGTGTGTGTTGTTACCACTCAGTTGAACTGTCTCGGCGAGACGGTTCTACTGAGTGGTAACAACATAAACTTTAGGTGGGTAGCGAGGGCACCCAGTAGATTCGCCGGACCAATCTTATGATGCTTCACAGGCGCCGCTGGCAGACACTGGTCAGCCTGCGTGGATGGCATATCTGTGCCTACGCTGGTACCAAACGCCTTTTGGTCAATATTTCCAACCACGTCCGGGTGGGTCCCTTGGTTTCAGAAATTCGATACAAACGTTTTATTTACATATAGTTTACGACGCGTTTTACTAAACGTCGTATGACTAAGAAGTTAGTTTAATAGTGCAAAACTACAATGTAAAACAAAGTTCGCATTAGCGGACGATTTGGGGAAATCTGTGCGGATTTGGTCAGATTTAATGACCCGACATGTAGGTGGAAACTTGTAGCATTAAGGAACCACGTTAATATGTAAAATGAATTTATATAAATCTTCGTAGGATCGTTTTGAAGTTTCACGAAGTTCAGTGAAACGGGCCCCAGCTTCACTATGATAAACTGAGAAAGTTTATAAACTGCGCTAAACAGGAAGATAATATGGATATGTCAAGTTTCAGAATTACGATCGGTTGCATCAGTGTATATCTTTTGCATCGGGTATATCTTTGATCCAGTGCTTTTAAAGGTGGGGTCCCGCACATCAGAATGTATTGTAGGGGTTATCTTGTATTGTTTCAACCATTAGATATGTCGTTAATATACACACATATTAATTAATTGTTATTACCTGGTACACTTATCGGCATTATTTGCCTTATTTGAATGACGGATTTTAATAAGTTTGAGGTCAGGGGAGATAATCGCGTTTTCTAAAATATTAACAAAACTCATTATTTATTCAACGGAAATCCATATTTATTCGTACAAAGCATTTTCTGGTGTACACTCATTATACTTTATAAGATATCCACAGTTAAAAACATGTGAAATTGTTACATAACTATGTACCCGCTTAATTTACGTAAGGATGTATATTTACATAATTTTAGGGCACCCACCTTTAAATCTGGTAAGTTAACAGCGGATGAGGAATAGTTAGGGGGCTGGAAAATCTTGGTCATTATTTAGGGTGCATGATCACGTGGTTACAACAACAATGGCTGAAAGTGTTCAAAGCGCGCCCACTCCAAAGTATTATTTGATATTTTCGTTAATATGCAACGAATTTTTATGAAATAGGGCGCAGCAAACGCGTCTTCATGAGCTGCATTTTGTTGTTCCCGGGAATTCGGCACATACTTATGTCGTTTTTGCAAAGAATGGATTTCCGTGTCAGTAGACACGGAAATCGATTCTTCGCAAAAACGACAGAAGTTTGGGCCAAAGTACCGAGACCATAAAATGCAGCTTAACAAGACGCGTTTGATGCGCCATATTTCATCAAAATCCGGTACATAAAAAGGACACAATAACAGAATACGTACTTTGAATCGGAGGGCTTCTGGACGTTTCAGTACTTATTGTTTTTGTTATAGCCACATGCTCATACACCTTGTTATTGACAGGTGGTAATTCTGACCAATCATCTCCCACATGATACCGCTCTGGGAGTATCAGTAGCCTATTTCACCAACATTGCAAAGTATACTTTTCTAGCAAAGTATACTTTGAGGGAGAAATTTTCAATTTAAAAATAAATTTATTAATTTTTATTATAATGAATTTATTACATTATCATGTGGTGAACGTTCAGTGAACCGTCCAATCGGAATGGTTCACATGGGCGGTCAGGACATGCGCACTTATATTGAGATGGGAAAGGCTCGTTATACCATGCATGTGATATGAAATGGGTTCATTAACCTAATACAACCGGTGTCATTATTTATTATATTCAAAGAAGTCAACATATGGCTGGGTGATGAACAGCATATCATATACATTTGTACATGTATGCCTTAAGATAACATCTGTTATGTAAATGAATATATATGTATGCTTGTTCACATGTGTCACTATAATAAATGAATACTACTACGTACTACTACTACATCACATTCAAAATGGCTGTGATAATGTAATAAATTCAGTATAATATTCTGCATACTTTTAATCATCTAAATATATGCAGTCGTTAGTTTTGTATGAAATAATGCATTTCCGGAAAAATGAATGATTACTCCCTCAAAATATACTTTGCTAGAAAAGTATACTTTGCAATGTTGGTGAAATAGGCTACAGGTTACCAGCTGATACTCCCAGAGCGGTATTATGTGGGAGATGCTGGTTGGTCAGATTACCCAGACATTATCATTACACCCACCATTGAAAGATACGAAGGCCGGTTAGGGTCAAATAAAATTCTAAAAAAATAAAATATTTCTCGCACAAACGAGAAATAAACACGTACTAACGAGAAAGTTTCTCGTACAAACGAGAAAAGAACACGTACTAACGAGAAACTTTCTCGTACAAACGAGAAACAAACACGTAGTAACGAGAAACATTTTCGTACAAACGAGAAACGAACGCGTACGAACGAGAAACTTTCTCGTACTAACGAGAACCTTTCTCGTACAAACGAGAAACAAACACGTAGTAACGAGAAAGTTTCTCGTACGAACGTGAAACAAACTCGTACGAACGATACACTTTCTCGTACAAACGAGAAACAAACACGTAGTAACGAGAACCTTTCTCGTACGAACGAGAAACCCCACCATTCCAAATGTTGTGGTGGGTGTATGTCCCATTTACCCCCGGTTAAGAATTTGTGAAAAAAATAAACTGACGGACAGACAGACAGACGGACGGACGGACGGGACGGGACGGGACGGGTTTTGGACGGGACGGGACGGGACGGGACGGGACACACCACAGGACAGGACAGGACAGGACAGGACAGGACGGACGGACGATCGGGACGGGACGGGACGGGACGGGACGGGACGGGACGGGACGGGACAGGACAGGACAGGACAGAGGACAGAGGACAGAGGACAGAGGACAGGAGAGGACAGGACAGGACAGGACAGGACAGGACAGGACAGGACAGGACAGGACAGGACAAGACAGACAGACAGATGGACAGGACAGGACGGACGGACGATCGGGACGGGACGGGACGGGACGGGACAGGACAGGACAGACGGAGGACAGAGGACAGAGGACAGGACAGGACAGGACAGGACAGGACAGGACAGGACATACGGACAAGACAGACAGACAGATGGATGGACGGAAAACAGGGCAGGCTGGGCCCTATAGTTATCGTACAAACAAGAAAATTCTCTAACAAACGAGAAATAAACACGTACTGACGAGAAATTTTCTCGTACAGACGAGAAACAATCTCGTACAAACGTGAAACAAACTCGTACGAACGAGAAAGTTTCTCGTACAGAAACAAACTCGTACGAACGAGAAACTTTCTCGTACTAACGAGAAACTTTCTCGCACAAACGAGAAATAAACTCGCATTAACGAGAAACATTCTCGTACAAACGAGAAATAAACTCATAGAATTCTAATAAGACGGATAGAACTTAGAATGTCATCAGCAAGCAAGCATCAAGCCTAATAAAATTATGGCGGATATTACCTTCCATACAAAGCAGCTGCCGGAAACGCGTTCGACGCGAGCGGTAAGGCTGCGTCAACATTACGCCTTTGTTTGAAGGTACCGACAATATGCCGACAAACAGTTAGTCGCATTTGAACGGACGATCAAATACATAACATACCTTTTCATCTTCCAATGTCTTCACGCTTTCCTCGCCAATGATGTTCTCCATCTCAGGCCCGTAGCCAGGGGAGGGGGGGGGGGGGAGTAGGAGCGGTCGGTACGACCACCCCCCCCCCCTCCCCCGCCCAGCCTCGAGGTCCACTTTTTTAGCCTCGAGGTCCACTTTTTTAGACCCTAGATACCTTGGGCCTTCGAAACGACCCCCCTTCAAACAGGTCTGGCTACGGGCCTGCATCTTGTGTTGCTTCCTGCTTCATGCATGGCCCATTTATAATCGATTTCTCGTTTGTACGAGTTCTTTTCTCGTTTGTACGTGTTTGTTTCTCGTTTGTACGAGTTTATTTCTCGTTTGTACGAGAATGTTTCTCGTTAATACGAGTTTATTTCTCGTTTGTACGAGAAACTTTCTCGTTAGTACGAGAAAGTTTCTCGTTCGTACGGGTTTGTTTCACGTTTGTACGAGAAGGTTTCTCGTTAGTACGAGAAAGTTTCTCTTTACTACGTGTTTGTTTCTCGTTTGTACGTGAAAATTTCTCGTCAGTACGTGTTTATTTCTCGTTTGTTCGAGAATTTTCTTGTTTGTACGATAACTATTAGGGCCGCCCTGTTTTCCGTCCATCCATCTGTCTGTCAAAAGTCAAAAGTTCTTCAGCAGAAAGACGTGGAACAGACAGTAGTTGATTTTATCCATTGTAACGTGTCACTGTTTATATCTAAAATACATGTATATAATAACTGATATGTATGTATGTATAACTTTATTTCCTCCAGTGCTAGGAGAGTACATAATTTGAATTAAACAACAATACATGGATAAACAATCAAATTTCATATCAATAGCTTCATTTTCAAAGCAGCTGTGCGATGGAAATGCAGCTGAAGACATTCTCAACCCAAAAAATAAACATTGTCGCACATGGGCCTTGCGAAATGCTCTCTGATCAGTGGTCGTTAGGCTGAATATATACGACACAGTGTGCGTGCACATTCTGCTAAGAACAGAAAATATTCGTCTTCCACCATAAAGTTCATAATCTTGTCGTGTTTTCCTCCTAACACGTGTATAATCAATGTTTCAGTGTCATTGTTCGATAAGTATTCATATAGCCGCCTACCAAATTTCTCCTTGGTATACTGCTAAAAATTGGCACAACACTATTCTAACGGCAGCGTAATTACACTCGCGTAGTAAATGAACGAGTTCGAAAAAAACATGATAATACTTAACTTATCGTCGCGCAAACAGTGTAGACCCAGATCAGCCTGCGCACCGCGCAGTCTGATCAGGGTCTACACTAATAGCAACTTAACAATTGAGACACGCCATGAGAGTTTGTACCTTCGGGAATCTGCCTAATTTCATAAAATACGTTTACAAAATTTACAATATGTTCCGTAAATGGCGTCGAAAGTTGACAAACATTTTATATTCCGCGTGTACTCAGAAAATGTTGTCAACTTATGAATTTATTTATGAAAAATATTGCAAATTTTGTAAACGTATGGCGTGTCTCATATTAAACCAGCAAGCGATCAATCCGGTATGAAGGTGCAGACTATCAAGATCTACACACTGGTCAGCCGTGAATTAAGACCGGTTTTGTCAAATGTTTATACTGAGATCCAGATAAGTTTTATATGTAAAGAGTATTATACCTCCATATTCAAATTCAATGCGTATTTTACTTTTACAAATGTAGTATTGATTTTCTTCCTTAGTAAATAGGGAAGAAAACATAAACTAATTTAAAAATTCCCTTATTTGAGCTGCACTGTTTGCTTTTTGCAGCTCAACTAGCTAGGTAAATTTTCAACTTTATTACAGTATTTTCACTACTCAATTTGAAAATCAATGCGTATTTTCACATTGCTGTGAGTATTTTGTACTCCCACTGTTGATAATCAATGCGTATTCTGCTAAAATAAGTGCGTAAAATACGCCAATACACACATTATCTGCAGCGCTGCGTTTATTATTACATGTATATAGCATATGTCATTATGTCAATAGTCAACATCGACTTCAAACAAACGAAAAATACATTATAAACATCACGATGATATGGGACAAGCCATACGATTTTATACCTAAGAAAATGTGCGACTTCTAAGTAAAAATATTTACAGAATTAGTGATATTTTCCGCAACTGACGTCGAAAGATGACGAGATTTGCAATGCAAATGCACAATTCAAGTTTGCATTTGCTCTGAACAGTTCGTCAACTTTCGCCCTCATTTACGGAAAATATTATAATGTTTGTAAATATGTTTCATAAGCACATCTTCTGTACGCAATTGCACATGGCTTGTCTCATATGTCTCACATTTCGGACCCGCAGGGGACGTAGAAATATTTTGTCATTTCGTGGGAACGAATTGCTAAATCGAGGGAACGAATTGTTATATCGTGGAACGAATTGTTAATTCAAGGGAACGAATTGTTAAATTGAGGGAACGAATTATTATTTCGTGGGAACGAATTAATTAAAAAAAATCCATGTCCCCTGCGGGGCTCCGTAATAGTCAACCACATTGGCTTCAAACGAACGAAACATATAAATATCAGGATGATATGGAACAAACCATATGATTTTATAGCTAGGAAGATGTGCGATTTCTCTGTAAAAATATTTACAGAAATCTTCCTCGTCGTATCGCCGTTTTCGTCGATATTTCAGTCATTTTGAGAAAGTTCGGAGAAAATGTGGAATTCAACTTGTGTTAATGTGTTGATATATGTACAGAATTATATCGTATTTCGCGAGATCGTAAAACTGCTCCGCGATAACACTAATCGCAAAAGTTATAAACCCGTATGTGTGTTGTCGAGATAACGGGATACAATGTACCATAATTGTAAAACATGATGAACGATTTAATAATAAAACATTGGTTTACCAGTATATGGGATCACGTGGTCTATTGTTTACACTGCAGTAATGGCGGCGCCCATGAGGTCTCGGGTAAATCTTATTTTTCATCAATACGACTGTGGTTCCTTTAATGATGACCATGTTCCAGCCGTTAATACTACGATGCCTCCAATACTAAATTTAGCAGCATTACTTGTGTAGTTAGTCTGAACATTCTGCAGAGAAATTTAAATCGGACCAAGTTTAAACAACGTTCTATTCCGTCCGATTCCAATTGTTCTTCAGAAAACTATACACAAGTAATACTTCTACATTTAGTAGGACTCATAGTGTCGCCATTACTGCAGTGTAACCAATAGATCACATGACCCCATACCCTGATTACTTAACTATAGAACAAAAAGCTATATTGGTAATACAGTGGAATCTCTCTAAACCGGACACCAATAAAACACTTTGTGATCTTATTTTGGATGAGTTTCTTGGTCATTTATCTCAGGTGATAATGTCTGTTTGTGATCGCATAGCACACACCTATGGCTCGGAATGATCACATGCCTGATTTACAGTGAAATCTCTCTAATCCGGACACCCAATGTGTCCGGTTTAGAGAGGTTTCACTGTAACTACCTATACTGACCGCTGGTTGAGAAAATGAATATCCGGACATTTGAAATAGTGTGGATCCTACGGAGTCCCGCAGGGGACATGGATTTTTGTTATTATTTAATTTCGTTCCCTCAATTTAACAATTCGTTCCCAAGCGATAACAATTCAGTCCCTCGAATTAACAATTCGTCCCCACGAAATGACAATTCGTTCCCTCAATTTAACAATTCGTTCCCACGATATAACAATTTGTTCCCCCGAATTTCGTTCCCGTGGGAACGAATTGTTATTTCGTGGGAACTAATTGTTAAATGGAAATTAATAAAAAAAACGAATTCTAAGTCCCCGGCGGGGCTCCGTAGGATCCTGATCACCATGTGTACTCATAAGTCAGAGATTTGTCATATTTGGCTGTGACTGAAGAAATTGTGCTTATGGGATTTGTGACCGGTGTAGTTCCTGATCGAATCTAATACGCATCTAGCCTGATAGCGATCTTTATTATAAATTGAGAAATTTCCTCAGATGCTGGACACACGTGATTTCAAATAAAAAGTGATATTGACTAGTTATATTAACATAGAGGCGGAGCTTCTGATCATAAATATGCGATTTCTGGCATATGAAACATTTCAACCAATAACAAATTCGTGTTTCAGTCTGATTAGGATCTGCACTGTTCGCCATTTCATCAATGAAACTCACGGCATACTTATTACTTATAACAAGCAATATAGATCGCTATCAGGCTACATAGTGTGCTATTTGATCAGGGGCTACACTAGTCACAAACCCCATACGACCCATTTATCCAGGCAGGACGGCGACACAGTATGGATATCCACTCGTATGGTAGTAGTTTCGTCGATGCAGCGAAAGCGGACAATAATGCGATCCAACACTTGTGATTTCCTAATCGAGTTCAGGACAGGGGAAGTAACCCGGTATATTTTACTCATTCCTGTAGTTTAATATATTTAATATAAACTTGATTATGACTATTTAGGCACTTGTTATGTAATGTTTGTAAGGACAAAGTGTCCTTAATGGCATGTCAATATACATATTTTATTAAAAATCGGAAGGTGTAATTATTAAAACTAACAATATTATAAAATAGTAACCATTACCTTTAAAATAATTAAAACGTATTTGTGTATGAAACGGAACAATTTCAATTGTTATAACTTAAGATTGAAATTTTTGTACACCAGTCAATTAGAACTGGTCAAAAGCTTTGTGACCTTATATCAGAATTTGTACTGTTTTGTGCTTTCATCATCAAAGAAGGCAGGCAGTGAATCTGTTCGCTCGCGTTTGGCTGCCCGGGAGCTGACTGTGCGACTACGTGAACGCTGTTATATATAATAGTTATAGTTAATAAATTAATTTATTAACTAGAGCTCCGCGGAGCAAGATGTCCCGCCTGGCGCAGTTTGATAGTACATAAGGAGCTTTTAATAACTTTGGGGTTAGTGAGCACCATGGGCTTTCTGTAGAATGATGTGAG